>JACJUY010009358.1:1777-14382 GCA_014220935.1 Platorchestia sp. MABIK | reverse complement strand
CGATGTATTTGATGTTCCCGATGAATTCGATGTTCCCGATGTATCCGATGTTCCCGATGAATTCGATGTTCCCGATGAATTCAATGTTCTCGATGTATCCGATGTTCCCGATGTATCCGATGTTCCCGATGTTCCCGATGTATTCGATGTTCCCGATGTATCCGATGTTCCCGATGTTTTCGATGTCGTCGATGTTGTACCTATCCTCGAGTACGGACGGATACGTGGTATAGGTTATGCAGCAGATGTTGAGTAAAGTATTTAATAAACAAAACATTTTAAGCCACGAGACATAAATAAATAAGTACTCCCAAAGGAGTATCCATTGAAGAATAGCATCTTTTGTAATTTACATTATGACTCAACAAATTAATTATGTCAAAAACTTGATGTGATAAAATATAAACTATTCATGAATATTTATGAAACAATGACTACAACTAGTCATTATCTATTATAACTGTAAAATTGAGCTACGTGTGCTGTGAATTACAGAAACAAACAATGAAATCGAGGCCACTTCTTCGACCTTTTCTTCGTACAGTTATGCAAAAATTGTATTTTCCTACGATTGAACCTGATCACAAATGACTTCATACATCTTATAGAAAAATGTTCTGCAAAAAGCTAACCATGCTTTGTGCATCGTTATTATATTGAAAGAAAACATCTTCATTGATCTCTTCTTTATAACAATTGTGTTGCAGAAATGGTTTTTATCTTCGTAACCCAAGGAGAACGAGTAAGTAGGTAAAATGCGAGTTCAGTGTGCGGAAGAGCTCCTCCTGCAACCTCTTAAACCCATCTGCTGTTGGCTATAATCACCAGGTGCAAATATCAAGAGGGTACGACTCTGATCGAACCAGAGTGTTTCATGTTCAAAGTGCAGCCAAGTATATGAACATACGAGGGGACATATTTATGACGAATAATCTTCTTTTTAAATGATAACTTCTAAATCAGTTCTCTCTCGACTACGACTCAAGGATTACTTTCACTACAAAGGGATCTTCGCTAGATTTAAGTAGCCATTACGGCACGTTACTTCTAGTGCCTTTGGAAATTAAATTATTGGAGTGCCCTCTAAGTTAATTTCACCATTAAATCAACGGGATCTCCCGAGCCGCCCTCAATTTGGCTCAACGCATTTTCCAGGATTTCAGCCAATAAATAAAGAAAAACTACGTTCAGGGATGCCCAATTAAGACCCCCTCCCATCTGAGTGCACAATCGTTATTTTCAAACTGAAGTCTCGGGCAAATTTCGTCTGCTTTCCATTAAAGAAAAGTTTCAGTGGGCGTATCGATAGCTCATTACTAGGACGCTTCCCTCCGAGACCGCCTCGGGTCTCTAAAGTCAACAGCGACTTCTAAAAATTCAATTATTGGATGAAAAGAGCACTGCTCTGAGCGCGACAGCGGCCCTGCAAATGTTGGACTTTTTGATTTGTTGATTTAATTTCAGCCTCCGTAAAGTTTCCCCAACGACGTCCTGTTCAATTAGCTACACAAATCGAAGAATTTTGGCTCCACAGGTCATGCTAGTGGGCTTTTGCGTTAAGCGATTTTTCTTCTCATAATTACTTAAAATTACGTAATTGCGTCAGAGCCGTGTCGACATTCTAAAGAACTGGAATATACCCTTTCTTATATTACAGATATCCTCGAATCATGTTTATCCAGATCAATTAATGTTTGTCGAGTATTTCAAACGAATACTGCAATTTGGATTTGGCATTTTAAAAATAAAGTGATATTTAGGAGATTGGCAGATGAAGACATCTCAAACCATTGCACTTGTTTATTTTTATTGATATTATAGTTTGTAGCATACATATATATATACATATAAATCTAATACATCTGTCCGCGTGAGTGTGGTTTTTGCTATATTGTGTATCAGTGTCCGGAGACTGAGCGAGTAGCTTTAATGTTGACTTCGGTAATGTCTGACTGAATTGAGGCACTTAGGGTATTCACTATGTATGGCTCACTTAAAGTAGCATACAGCTCAATTGAGGTGCTATATACTGTACATAATTATAAAATAGCGTAATCAGTGTCGTATGCATTTTTCTGTAAAAGAACGCCAAAATCATTTGATTTCATCTATGTAATAGCACGCGTTCTATGAAAGTTATGAAGCGCCACAATGTTAATATAGTTCTCTAAATCGAGCAACTTAACAGAAACCCTAAAAAGTTACTCCTATTTCACGTCGTCTTGCTTAAAGCAACTCATCCAATTAAAAAAATTTCCATTAACACGCACGTCTCATTTAGTCAGAAGTGTTATGCATTCCCATTTAAATCAATTGAATTTAGATGCAGCTTAGACTTACTTAATATCTCTGGCACAGTGACAACGTCTCGCATCACAAACACACTTCACCGCCGTAGTATCCTGCATTTCAACTAGGCAGCCTTGAGGCCTGCGAGCTCTAAGTAATTAAGATAGACTCAGTGATCCGTAATCAAACTAAGGCGCAAATGATTCAAGGCAAACAGTCTTGCATTCTCCAGCTGTGAGTCTTCATTATTTATGTTTTCGGTGGCACTGAGAGCTTTCTGGATCTTGTTTCTGCTATTTTTGGACTGTTTTATGAGCTCTTGTTTCTTGGCAGAACAACAACAAGTAAAATTGGATTTTCTGTGGTATTACTGGACTGTTTTTTGAGCTCTTGTTTTTGGCAGAACAAGTTGGATTTTCTGTGTGCTGTTACTGGACAGTTTTGAATTCTTGTTTCTGGCAGAACAACAACAAACAAAGTTTAATCTTCTGCTTGCTGCTGCACTGGTTTTTGAGCTCTTTTTTTGACAGAACAACAAGAAATAAAGTTTGATCTTTTGTGTGCTGTTGCTGGACTGTTTTTGAGTTTTTGTGTTTGGCAGAACAACAACGAGCAAAGTTGGATCTTGTGTCGTGGTACTTGACTGTTTATCGAGCTCTTGTTTATTGGCAGAACATCAACAAACCGATTTGGATCTTCTGTCTGCAGTTGCTGGACTGTTTTTTGAGCTTTTGTTTATAACAGACCATGAGCCCGATGCAGCCCATTACTGTCACAAAAAAAACTAAAACGCTCAGATGTAGTGCGCAGCCGATCCAAATAAGCTGCTGAGCTTTTGCGCTACATCTGACTTGCTTTTAATGGATCACCTGCATTATTTTCCTGTCTGTCTCTTGGCGTGACTGTGAATTAGGCTGCCGTCACACGGAGACCAAAGAGTAACGTTTCGTCATTATCATCTACAGTCAGCGGCACCAATCGGTGTGTCCAGCTCCACGAAACCGTCAGATTTCAGCCTTAGTTTGAGACCAGCTTAGTCCATGACTAAGTTAATATAAAGAATATTAAACTTCATTTTCACCTGCCGTAGTGAAAGTGTCTACCATTATAATTGTATGCTTGATTTTTTTCATTCTTAACCAGTGCTGCCAAAATTTGACTTTTGCACTAAGGACTTTAACAGAGCATTTAAAGATTAGTATTAGTAGCAAACTATATGAGTTAGATACAAAAATATATTTAATCGCAGCAGTTAAATCAAGAACATTGTTTCAATTTCTGTTATCTGAAAAAAAAATTTCAAGGTTGAGTTGAGATTGCATCGAAGCCTTTATTTATATGAAGAGTGTTATCGATATATTTCAAGCTGATGTAAATTGGATGCGTAGAGAAAAACTCAACTCATTTTCATAATTCTGATAATTGTGTCACCTCGGGAGAATTCAGCAATATTATTGCATCAATGGGAATTAGTGCTCACTGGGGAAGATGTGAAGTTCCAAGCTAAAGACTTGGGAGGCCTCTTCGTAGTTACGGAGCACATTTTTTCGGGTCACTGCATTCTTGTTTTTTAGTACTTATTGTTTTCTTCCTGAATTTTTATTTGGGCAATTTACTGTTTCTGAGTATCTCGTGGGTAGATTCCGCGTTCCAATAAATTCATCCTAAATGGTGCCTCACTCTTTGCTCTCTTTGGAACGCCTTTGTTGCGGCTAGAAACGCTAAAACTAACTTACCTAATCTAACCTGATGGTGTTTGGCGAATTATATTCATTACGATGGAACGGAAGATATATTTTTGGTCTCCCGAGTACCCATTACATATTACTCATAAGTGGTATTTTATGGCTACATAGTAATGATATATAGTAAATTTATATGTTACTATACATAATATTATATATATTTTCAGTCAAATTCTTGAAAGTATCGATATAAAATTGAAAGACAAGTCGAGAACTTCTTAAAACCATGAGGCGAAACATTTTTTGGATAGTCAGGAATTTTTTAAAACTTTGTGCGAGATGTGTCGTGACAAGTCAAGAACTTCTTAAAAACATGAGATTGCACATATTTTGATAAGGCAAGAACTTTTTAAAAACGTGAGACGAGATCCGTTGGGTTAGTTTATCAGTTTTTAGCATATTTTTTACGTGTAGAGCAACACACGATGAGTTTGTTCTCATCGAAGATCCGTCCATTTATGTGTTCTGAATTATTGATTTTGTTGACACGTAATAATTAACAGTTTCTTCCATTGAAATTCTTCTTCATGTAAAAGTACTCAAAGGAATACAAATACCCCGTTGTACTTGAATTGTAACACCTTCTGGGTCATGAAAATTCTTGAACTTCATTCCAGAAAATGTGAGTTCTTCCAATCAAGAGTTTTGCTTCATAAAATCCTTTTAACTAGAAAAATCTTCACGTTGAAAGCAAATTCTAGCGATGACTTGATCAAGAAATGAATGAAATTAAGCACACCGCGTACGCATCACATGTCCGATGAACGCAATTGGGTAGATTTCAGCAATTTTGTCAGTCGTGGAATTTTAAGAGAAACTTGATATTTTCAAGGAACAAAAGTCCTTCAAATGGTATTTTTGTAAGCCAACTCCGTTCCATGAACTTACGATTAGGTAAAACTCACGTGCTATCGCCTGCTGAAATATGTGTTTGACCAGAATTTTTCAAGCAATAGAAGTTTTTCAAATGGCATTTTTTCTAAACCAACCGCATTACATGAACTTAAGGTTAAGTAAAATTCACATGCCGCTACTTGCGAAGATGTCCCAAGTCATCAATTTCGTTAATTTCGAGGGGCGGTGGAACACCAAGTGTTTCGCCACACAAATCAAGCTCCGTAAAGGAACAATAAACTCCCTGAGAACTTATTTCCAAATTGAACAACAGATAACATTGAAAGAAAAGATTTATCTGCACACAACACTTGCTTAAAGTCAACTAAGATATTTTCTAAAAACGAAGAATGGGTGAAAACGAGGTTACAAGTTCAAAAATCCGGAATACAGAGCCTATTTCTTGCTGTCTCGGGGGGGCCTGCCTCAAGGAGACGCTTTTTTCCCGCCACTCCTCCTATAAGAAACGAGCCAAGCGAGTTAGATGAATTCATTTGTAATATTTATACCCACCGAGATATCCTTCTGGCCTTCAATGTTTTCAGAAAACCTCATTTACGCCTCGTAAATTCGACGCCCTTTTGTTTAAGCGACGGAGTCCGGACGTTGAGTGCTCTTTGTTTTTAGTCTCTTTCATGGCAGAAAAAATATGCCTTAAAATGACGGCTCGGAATTAAATGGATCGTGTTAAGGAATTATTCTTGGAATGGCTTTGTTCTGCCCCTAGTTTAAATTCGTGGTCAAATTTATGGTAAAGATCGTGTATTTCTGCCTATGTTAATGTCCGGCAGGTTTCTGCAATACTCCTTAAAAATTTCAATCCAATACTACTTCAAATAGAGAAAAAATTAACGTGGGGATTATATTGTGAATTTGAGTTGTCTATTTTCAGTAGAAGTGTACCTCCATCATCAAAAACGATGAAGTCATTTTTAGCTACAGCTAAAATTCGTACTTAATAACTCTTGAAGTGCCTTCTATCAGTACTGTAATTAGCGTAGAAATAGATTTGTAATCATTGAAGTTGTTGAGTTGATCGTTTATATGCGTAGAAAAAAAGACATCTCCCAAACATACTTCCGTTTCCTTGAATTTAAATTAAGATACAATATGAAGATGCTCTCAGAGAACACAAGTATTATACAATAAACAATATGAACTGTACAATGTAAAGAGATTCTCACGGAATACAATGCAATAATCAAATATTTAAAGAAGGTTTTTTATTACCTTGTCCCCAAAGGCAAAACGTTCATTGTCTATGATAAATGATTCCTAAGTTGGAGAATTGACGGGACGTGTCGTTCTGCCCGGTAGCTGACGCTCTGTAATTGTTTTAGCTGACTAGCTGACGCTCTGTAATTGTTTTAGCTGACTAGCTGACGCTCTGCATTTGTTATAGCTGACTAGCTGACGCTCTGTAATTGTTATAGCTGACCAGCTGACGCTCTGCAATTGTTATAGCTGACTGGCTGAGCTCTGCAATTGTTTTAGCTGACTAGCTGACGCTCTTCAATTGTTATAGCTGACTAGCTGACGCTCTGCAATTGTTTTTGCTGACTAGCTGACGCTCTGTAATTGTTATAGCTGACTAGCTGACGCTCTGCAATTGTTATAGCTGACTAGCTGACGCTCTGCAATTGTTTTAGCTGACTAGCGGACGCTCTGTAATTGTTATAGCTGACCAGCTGACGCTCTGCAATTGTTATTGCTGACTAGCTGACGCTCTGTAATTGTTATAGCTGACTAGCTGACACTCTGAAATTGTTGTGACTTACTAGCTGACGCTCTGAAATTGATTTGCTGACTAGCTGACTCTCTGAAATTGTTGTGGCTTACTAGCTGACGCTCTGAAACTTATTTGCTGACTAGCTGACACTCTGAAATTGTTATAGATGACTAGCTGACACTCTGAAATTGATTGGCTGACTAGCTGACGCTCTGAAACTCATTTGCTGACTAGCTGACACTCTGAAATTGTTATGGCTGACTAGCTGACGCTCTGAAATAGATTGGCTGACTGGCTGACACTCTGAAATTGTTATAGATGACTAGCTGACGCTCTGAAATTGATTGGCTGACTAGCTGACACTCTGAAATTGTTATAGATGACTAGCTGACGCTCTGAAATTGATTGGCTGACTAGCTGACGCTCTGAAATTGATTGGCTGACTAGCTGACGCTCTGAAATTGTTATAGCTGACCAGCTGACGCTCTGCAATTGTTTTTGCTGACTAGCTGACGCTCTGTAATTGTTATAGCTGACTAGCTGACGCTCTGCAATTGTTATAGCTGACTGGCTGAGCCCTGCAATTGTTATAGCTGACTAGCTGACGCTCTGTAATTGTTATAGCTGACCAGCTGACGCTCTGCAATTGTTATTGCTGACTAGCCGACGCTCTGTAATTGTTATAGCTGACTAGCTGACACTCTGAATTTGTTGTGACTTACTAGCTGACGCTCTGAAATTGATTTGCTGACTAGCTGACTCTCTGAAATTGTTGTGGCTTACTAGCTGACGCTCTGAAATTATTGTGGCTTACTAGCTGACGCTCTGAAACTTATTTGCTGACTAGCTGACACTCTGAAATTGTTATAGATGACTAGCTGACACTCTGAAATTGATTGGCTGACTAGCTGACGCTCTGAAACTTATTTGCTGACTAGCTGACACTCTGAAATTGTTTTGGCTGACTAGCTGACGCTCTGAAATAGATTGGCTGACTGGCTGACACTCTGAAATTGTTATAGATGACTAGCTGACGCTCTGAAATTGATTGGCTGACTAGCTGACGCTCTGAAATTGATTGGCTGACTAGCTGACGCTCTGCAATTGTTATAGCTGACCAGCTGACGCTCTGAAATTGATTGGATGACTAGCTGACGCTCTGAAATTGATTGGCTGACTCGCTGACTCTCTGAAATTGTTATAGCTAACTAGCTGACGCTCTGAAATTGATTGGCTGACTAGCTGACAATCTGAAATTGAATGGCTGACTAGCTGACACTCTGAAATTGATTGGCTGACTAGCTGACGCTCTGAAATTGATTGGCTGACTACTGTGCATCACGTTGGCTGCATGCGAGCTGTGCATCACGTTGGCTGCACACGAGCTGTGCGTCACGTTGGCTGCATACGAGCTGTGCATCACGTTGGCTGCACACGAGCTGTGCATCACGTTGGCTGCATACGAGCTGTGCATCACGTTGGCTGCATACGATCTGTGCATCACGTTGGCTGCACACGAGCTGTGCATCACGTTGGCTGCATTCGAGCTGTGCATCACGTTGGCTGCACACGAGCTGTGCATCACGTTGGCTGCACACGAGTTGTGCATCACGTTGGCTGCACACGAGCTGTGCATCACGTTGGCTGCATACGAGCTGTGCATCACGTTGGCTGCGCACGAGCTATGCATCACGTTGGCTGCACACGAGCTGTGCATCACGTTGGCTGCACACGATCTGTGCATCACGTTGGCTGCACACGAGCTGTGCATCACGTTGGCTGCACACGAGCTGTGCATCACGTTGGCTGCACAGGAGCTGTGCATGCATCACGTTGGCGGTATACGAGCTGTGCATCACGTTGGCTGCACACGAGCTGTGCATCACGTTGGCTGCACACGAGCTGCGCATCACGATGGCTGCACACGAGCTGTGCATGCATCACGTTGGCTGTATACGAGCTGTGCATCACGTTGGCTGCACACGGGCTGTGCATGCATCACGTTGGCTGTATACGAGCTGTGCATCACGTTGGCTGTATACGAGCTGTGCATCACGTTGGCTGCACACGAGCTGTGCATCACGTTGGCTGCACACGAGCTGTGCATCACGTTGGCTGCACACGACCTGTGCATCACGTTGGCTGCACACGAGCTGTGCATCACGTTGGCTGCACACGAGCTGTGCATCACGTTGGCTGCACACGAGCTGTGCATCACGTTGGCTGCACACGAGCTGTGCATCACGTTGGCTGCATACGAGCTGTCCATCACGTTGGCTGCACACGAGCTGTGCATGCATCACGTTGGCTGCACACGAGCTGTGCATCACGTTGGCTGCACACGAGCTGTGCATCACGTTGGCTGCACACGAGCTGTGCATCACGTTGGCTGCATACGAGCTGTGCATCACGTTGGCTGCATACGAGCTGTGCATCACGTTGGCTGCACACGAGCTGTGCATGCATCACGTTGGCTGCATACGAGCTGTGCATCACGTTGGCTGCACACGAATTTCACGCTGCATGGATCAAGTCCTTCTCGTGATTCCCTGGAAAAGCAGCCTCTCGGAAACACAAATGTTCCTTTAAACAGCCCCTCAACTTCGAAATTGTTTATAATTTCTATTGTTTGTAATTTCTTGTCAAATTACAAATAAGAAAGATCTTGAAAACTTTTGAAAAATGTTGCGTACGATGAAAGGTTTCGATAAGGTTGGTCTTGTTTGCCTGAAATGTACAGGAGAAATTTTGGGTTAAGTAAATACTTCAACTACATTGTAGTAGGGATGGAAATATCACAGGAATTGATCATATTTTAAGAATGAAATTGCCAGCTGGTAAAGGAAAATACGTCATGTCTTCGGAAACAAATAACTTCGACGGTTTTAATTGAATGAATGTGAAATAAAATCAATCCTTGCAATCATTGTAGCCGCCATCAGCATCTACCTGTAATTTTCAGTGTTCATCAGAATATATTCCATTCAGCTCTTGTCAGATGAAGCAGCTTAGGCAGCTTCCTAATGTGTACCTTCCCCTTCTCAAGTTCAAATGAACTCTTTCAGTTCACCGTTCAGTAGAGGAAAACCAATCAGCAAATCGCCTAAAAAGATTTCTTCACTTCCGACCTTTGTTCAGCAGCTGGGCTAAAGGTTCATATCAATCAAATAAATTCAAGCTGCTGCTCTTAAATAAAATCCTCGCAACTGATCTTTGTTCAGTAACCTCCATAGGGCTGACAATCAATCAATCCAATCAAATAAATCAAAGCAGTTGCCACAGAAATAAAGCTTCGCAGTCAACCTTTGCTCAGAAGCTGCCCTAAAGCTTTCAGTCAATCCATCAATTCAATTAAATCAAACCAAGCAGCTGCCTCAGAAACAAATCTTCGCGATCGTCATTTGTAAAGCAACTGCCCTAAAGCTCCCAATCAATCAAATCAACCAAAACAGCTGTCCTAAAAACAAATCCTCGCAATCGACCTTTGTTCAGAAGCAGCCCTGAAGATCTCCAAAATCTAGTTCAGCAGAGCCCAGCTGAGACCTGGTCGCCTGAATTGGCGTCATCAACAAAGCTTTCCGACACATAAAAGTCGCACGGCTTCCTGGCGTCAGATGCGACGCGACCCAGTGAGTGATTTCTTCCTCTGGTGTTGCCTCCAAGAGTCCACGCTGACTTGAATAGTCTGTTTACCCACTAAGTTCATATTTGGATTTACCTATTTCCATCAGGCAAAACTCGACATAATAATTACAAGTGACAACAAAGAATACCGTAATATTACGAAGCTCTCTGATGGGCTTAATATATTTTTAAGTACGTACGCGAAAACATCTTTTGTATTCAATAATCATTTTGAATGGTGGAGTTTCAAGAAGCCATTCTGGCTGTGGAAAAATTAGTTTCGAAGTAATCAACAGTTGTGTTAAAGCTCTGAATTAGGCGAGGGGGGGGGGGACGGGAGAGGGGCTGCGACGCTGGAGGCGAAAAGCTGAGATTGCAGGCGCTTAGAAGTAAATCGACACTCGACTGAAGCGAACAAATGCGCATCGGAGTGTTTTGTCGTATAGAGGGACATTCGCTGCCGGATATAGTAATATAATGGGACATTGCGCTGTGGGATATTGTAGTACAGTGGGACAGTGTATTTTTGTGCGATATTGTACTACACTGGGACAGAGTATTTCTGTGGGATATTGTACTACACTGGGACAGTGTATTTTTGTGGGATATTGTAGGACAGGGGGACAGTGTATATCTGAGGGATATTGTAATACACTGGGACGGAGTATTTCTGTGGGACATTGTAGTACAGGGGGACAGTGTAGTACTGTGAGGCATTGTAGTACAGTGGGACAGAGTATTTCTGTGGGACATTGTAGTACAGGGGGACAGTGCAGCACTGTGACGCACTGTAATACAGTGGGACAATTCAGAAAAGTTATCCGTGTTCATCTGCACTGGAAAACAAGCTGACTTTAGAGTTCAGTGTGCCAGATACCGCTGCGAGACTTACTAATGCAGTAGGACAGCAGGCTAGCCTTAATCGCAGAGCAGCTGCGTGCTTCATCCAAAACTGGACTTGTCAGCAGGCATGTGCAGCGAGCGCAACACAGTGTGATGGAATAGATTACCTCCACTTGGTGATCAGTACTTCTCACAAATAGCTTCTTAGGAAAGAGCAAAGCGTGTCTAGGTTTGTCATGTCATGGCCATTTTTCAATTGAATTCAGCTCTTTTAAATAATTTTTAATATTTTATACTTCAGTTACACTTGAACTGTGAACTATGAATGTTTTGCAGGATGAGAAGTGAAACTGTAATCCGCAGTAAATTTAGTGGAAAAGCTGTCACAAATAAAGGTGTTGTTCTTCTCTTTGCCAAAAGAGAGAAGAAACTTTGCGTCAGAAAGTCAGTATTTGAAGCGAATGCTAGCAACTCAAACCTAATTTTCATCCCTTCTAAGATCAATTCGATTTTAGTTACTTTATTCAATGAAACATGATTTGTGCTGTGAAATCAGTTCTATGAAACTTTATTGCAGTGTACATTGAGTCCCCAAAAATTTATTTCATCGCACACAAAATGAGCCTATATAATATTTATATAATATATATAACTCCAAATATTTATATAAATGCATATATTGTATTACATTTCAACGAAAAATTACCTAGATATTTCATCATATTATCTTGACAATTTTAATGGAGTCATTCAAGAGTATGATAAAATAATGAGTTCTGGTGTGAATACCCACAATTTTCTGAGCACCATTTTCTCGCTTCAGGTTCAAGTTCATGTTCTGACTTTTATATTCCCACTGGGCAAAACTTGACCAAATTGATGTAATGATTGTTTGATTTAATATTACAAAGCTCTATGGTACGCTTAACAATATTACGAAGCTCTATGGTACGCTTAACAATATTACGAAGCTTTATGGTACGCTTAACAATATTACAAAGCTCTATGGTACGCTTAACAATATTATGAAGCTCTATGGTACGCTTAACAATATTACGAAGCTTTATGGTACGCTTAACAATATTACGAAGCTTTATGGTACGCTTAACAATATTACGAAGCTTTATGGTACGCTTAACAATATTACGAAGCTTTATGGTACGCTTAACAATATTACGAAGCTCTATGGTACGCTTAACAATATTACGAAGCTCTATGGTACGCTTAGCAATATTATGAGCTCTATGGTACGCTTAACAACATTATGAAGCTCTATGGTACGCTTAACAATATTACGGAGCTCTATGGTACGCTTAACAATATTATGAAGCTCTATGGTACGCTTAACATTATTACGAAGCTCTATGGTACGCCTAACAATATTATGAAGCTCTATGGTACGCTTAAATATTACGAAGCTCTATGGTACGCCTAACAATATTATGAAGCTCAATGGTACGCTTAAATATTACGAAGCTCTA
>JACJUY010009355.1:3841-15480 GCA_014220935.1 Platorchestia sp. MABIK | reverse complement strand
TGGTTGTTGTTTAATCGTTTCCTCTTGGTAATTTTGCAAAAAAATGATTTTGACTGGCAAATATTTATAGACCGTTTGGATCACCAGCCCTGCTAGCAGCAACGTACAGTTGGACATGGGTAAAGACAGGACTGGGTAAATAGAGACCACACTTTGATAGACTCTGCCCTTGGCTCTTGTTGATTGACATTGCAAATGCCGGTCTTGTGGGAAATTGACGTCTTTGTAGTGTGAATAGCAAATCGGAGTCTGAAGGCATTAGACACATTCGAGGAATTAATATGGGTTGGCCAGCATCAAGTCCAATTAATTTTTCGGCATCTATCAGGTATTTATTTATTTGCACAACCTTGTACCCGGTGCCATTACAATGCCCATTTCTGTGATCCAGGTTTCTAAGTAGCATTATTGGAGCTCCAATTTTCAGCTTCAGTTCATGTGGGGGCAAACCACTCAAGTTTAGCGAGTTCATAAACTCTGGCGGGTACAATAAGGCTTGGTCACCATCAGAAACTGAATCAATACTCTTCAGGAAAATCAAATCTCACGGGAGTTTATCCATAAGAATGTTATTAAGATGGTCAACGTCCTCATTTTTAGCTGTCAGAATTGCTGTTGAAGAAATTCATTTGTTTTTTCCAAAATTTTTGTCAATATTTCCATGGGCAAAGTCGATCAATTCCTGCTTTGAATTCACAGTCAAATGTTGAGGCAGTTCAATGGTTTCTGCAAATGGTCCATTTTCAACAGTTACCAGTTTTCCTTCGCCTAGTTGGAGAAGCCATTCTGCATGGTGATTGAGCCAGGAGTGTGATGTGAGATCATTATTGTTTACACAGTTCAACACTTTCATATTCTTTCTCAGGTGGAAAATTTGACAACTTTGCCAAAGAACAGATTTTTTCATGCAGGCCTTGACCAAGGTAGGACGCTGAGCTCTCCTGACAGCTGATAAAATTTGGCGGAAATCTCCACTAAGTACCAGGAGCTTTCCTCCAAAAAGGAGATCATTATTCATGATATCCTTGAGGGTACGATCAAGACATTCTAACGGGTGACGATGACTCATTGGAGCTTTATCCCACACTATCAAATGGGCATCAAACAACAGTCGTCCAGTTGGATCTTGGGGAGAAATTTTGCAAGAGTAAGTGGCAGCATCGTGCCACTCGATGCTCTTCGGTATTAATCTGAAGAATTTCATCCCTTCTTTCTTGAGTTAAATTCTCTCGTGCAACTCGATGCTGGTCGGCATTAATCTGAAAAATTTCATCCCTTCTTTCTTGAGCAAAATTCTCTCGTGCCACTCGATGCTGGTCGGCATTAATCTGAAAAATTTCATCCCTTCTTTCTTGAGTTAAATTCTCTCGTGCAACTCGATGCTGGTCGGCATTAATCTGAAAAATTTCATCCCTTCTTTCTTGAGCAAAATTCTCTCGTGCCACTCGATGTCGTCCAGCGTTATGCCGAAGAATTTCCTCGCGTCTTTCATGTGTTAAGCTCTCTCTAGCCCCTCGGTGTTGCTCTGCATCATTCCGTAGAATTTCCAAACGCCGTTCAAGGGTCAATTTAGCTCTAGCTTCTCGTTGGCAAGCAGCATTGCTTCGTCTTGCCATTTCGCGTTGTTCATCCGATCGTCTTCGGCGTTTTCCTTGCTGTCGAAGTCTTGCTACATATTTCTTGCGGTTGGACACATTTCTATCCATGGTGGCCTCTTTTGCCAGAATTTTATTCTGAAATGTCGTCTATTATCTCTTCGAAGCTTGTCAAGAAAATCACAATTTCGAAAACAATAATACAAGTTCCAAAATCGTGGGACTTTTACAAAGTGGTAGTCAGGTTATTGGTCAAACGAATTTAACACTTTGACTGCGACGTGCGCCACCGGTGGTACATGGAGGTAATTTTCATAATGCTGCTGACCGACCAGTAGTCGCAAAAAAATTTTCATAAACACTTTGTCAAAGCTATATGAAGGCACGATTCAGTTAATGTTTGGTATTTTCAAAACATTTTACTACAATTGGCTTTCAATTTGAGTTTGACATTGAACTTGATATTTCGTAGTCGCAGTCAATATGATAAAACATTTTTTTTTCGCATTATCAATTAAAAATTTCAAAGCAACATGATGAATTTCAACAGAGAAAGCTCAAAAGAAAAACTTTATTTGTATAAATAAGCCGATTGTGTATTCTGAATTCCTTAATGCAAGTGAAATTGAATTGAATCGCCACAGAAAAATAATGCAATAGAATAATTTTTAGTATTTCTTAATTAAGCTTTATCCTTGTTGCTATCAAAGCTATCGATTAGAAGAGGGGGTCACACAGACGGATGGACGGACGGACAGACGCAGCTCCTTTTATAATAGTGATAGAATAACTTCTTCATTTCGTAACGAACCATCGTTTTTCGCTTCAATACTGTCTAATTTTTCACTGTTTATTACTTCCTTCTTCAGCTACTATCTTTTTCCATAACCTTTCTTCCTAACTTAATGTCTTTGATGCGCAGGGGATTTTCGGTTGGAACACACCTTGTGCATAGATTCCCCGTTCCCTTTAACTCATTACTAAATGGTGCCTTCCTCCTTCCTCTCTTCGGAACGCAATTTTTGTGGTCAGGGAGGCTTAAAATAACTTATTTTATCCACCACACTTTAACGACTCTTTATCCGAAGGCGACTGAAAATTTGTTCATGAACAATACAAAAATAGTTGTCATACTCGTAAGAGGCGCAACAGTATCCGCTGAAGTATATCTCGTTTTCGTAAATAGCAGATATGTCATTGATATCACTATGATCCCGTTCAGGTTGACACAATTTGTTGTTTCGCATGTTACAATATTACATGATATCCTTATTGCCACATAACGCAGATAGGTCTCTAGATATGCTGACTAATCGAGGACTTCTCTCGTAGGTAGGATAGCATCAACTGATCTGTTTTTCCTTTTTGGTAGCTGCTTGCGAGCTTCGTTAACATTTTCTTCGTTGCTCTGCAATTGAGGTGTCGAAGAATCAACACCCTCGGCCCCTGCTAAGCCCAAAAATCCCCAATTCTCCTTTTCTCATCGATGTCCAAATTTCCAGCCTTGCTCAATGAAATGATCAAAGAATTTAGTCAGGTGAAAGGATTGCCATCCGGCCGTACACATAATTTGCTACATCTACCATGTGCAATTTATGCAGCTGCCTTCTCATCGCTGAATGAGCAAAACCAATAGTACCTAATACTTTGTGGAGCTACACATTTAAATTGTCCGATGATTACTTGTTTTTCAGTCCCTGTGATTGCACCCTCTTTGTTAAAAAGATGAGCAAATTTTTCTTGTTCTCGTTTAAGAAGAGAAAAGAGCAGCCAATTTTCAAAAAACATAATTAGATTACTGCACTCGTGTCCAAATGCCTTTGGGCCTTGCTATTGTTTTTAGTGAGGTTTTTTGAGAAGAACATATTTATTCGTAAACTGAAGTACGAGGAAATAAGTCCTCGTATTCCAAGAAATTTTTCCTTAAAGAAATTTCTGACCAGCCGAAATGAAACCAATTGGGAAAATCTACGCTTAGACATGCATGCACAAAAGCAGGATCTGACATCATAGTTATTAAGAATACTAAACTATTGTAGTAAACATGTTAACACATTTTTCCGCTCTGATGGGTGAAAAAAGTATTTGTACAAAGTAAGTGTCTGCTTTAAAATAGCTGAAATTACTACTTATAGATAACATTTAGAACAAAACTCATTAGATTATTTTTTTAATGTGCTCAGTATCTGATATGTTCAGTATCTAAATACTTTCGTTATCTGTCAATACCGCAGTACCACTCACTGCAGTACCATCATGATAAAAACCGAAGAACTTTTTAAACAGGGTAAAAAATTATAATTAAGCAATGAAAACAGTTGCCACTTGCAAGAAAACAGGATATACCACACGAAGTCAGTAACGCCTGTGCTACCAACTGCGTCATGCTCTCCATGATTTCCGGCTATCCATGGATGCATACAGAAATTAGTATTTTCGTGAAATATCCTCTTCAAGTGAAATGTATTTTTTACAACAAATCTGAATTAACGAAGTCCAACTTTACAAACTAATTTGACAAAGAGTTTCTGAAATTAAATGCAATTTATTTGTTATATACACTTAATTGTTATGAATGGTAAACAGAGAGAAAATGCATTCGTACATCAAAAGAATTATTTGAATATTTACACTCTTTCAGTCTTCAATATATTGAAGCCGATTCTGTGAGAATAATTCTGAAGATAAAATGAAGAACCAATATAAAAGGGAACATTCTTTTAATAACAAACGTTTCGGAATCTCTGATTCCATCATCAGTGCTGTAAAAAATGTAGGTATGTTCAATGTATATTATGTTCTTATAGCTTTTTCGAAATTTGTTCTTTTTCGTTTTTTATTCTGTTTTACAGCACTGATGATGGAATCAGAGATTCCGAAACGTTTGTTATTAAAAGAATGTTCCCTTTTATATTGGTTCTTCTTTTTTATCTTGCGTATAAGATTTCCCAAAAATCGCCCTTTTAATTCGAATAATTCTGAAGAAATTAGTTTTGCGATTAATTCAGAAAGCCATTAAAACTGAGAAAATTGATGAATGCATGTACGAAAACCTGAAAGAAGATTGGCCCACTCTTCAGCATGCCAAAAAACTCGGCTAAAATGTAACACACGTTGCTCGTATTTTTAAAGAATTGGTGGTTTCAGTTTCGGTTCCAATTTTTTTATTGTTTTTATGCTATTCGCCCATCTTCCCCTCGCAGCAGATCTTTGTTTTGGAATTGACGTCGTTAATCACCGCTGCTCCTGCCGATCAATGGGCCAAGTTAAGGCAATTTCGTGTTTTAATTTTGTAAACTTTTTTTCTAATCTAGTTTCAGTACAATTTGTTTTAGTTAATCCTCTGCCTTTATCGTATACTTGGACATTTTTTTTTGCTGTGTAGCTGATGCTCTTCACCTGCCCTGGCGCTCGCTCCCGAGGATTGATACTATCTTTCTCAGTCCTATTGGATTTACTCTGCCGTTTGCGATGAGCAGGCGGCATCCTGCTCGGTTTGGCTGGAGCTGTCTGGCCGCGATGAGGCCTTGGACTGAACTATGCGCCATTTCCTCAAGCTGCCATTTGAAACTTCATCTGGTTTCACATTGATTATAATAAAAAGTATGAAGTCAAATGAAGAAGTGGAAAATATTTTAAACGCAACATTAATTAAAAAAACTTTAATTGAATAACAGTTTTCGATTAGCCTGAGTTATTTTTTAAGCCTGCTGGTTCTTCCTAACTTCACTATCCATTTACGCGGATTGTACTTGAAATGACTTCGACCTATGATTTGGGAAAAATTTCCGTAAAAGGAATTTATCTTTCTCTAACCTGGATAGCGTGTGATTTTCAGTTTCAGAATGCCTCTCACATTTCCCTGCTTTTTTTGCATCAGTGGAGAAGGAAGGATTAGCTTGAACAGGGTATCTTTGTAGTAAATTACTGGCTTAGAATGAGAGAAGCGTATCGAACATTTTTCTGTTGTGCAGCATGTTGCGGTCCACCGAGAAGAGCAAGCGATTTAAACCTTCAAGTCTTACGTAGCAAAAAAATGCTTCAGTGTATAGTTGACTCAGGCGTGTTGTGTCACTTATCTTGCAATTGACAAAATACTGATAAAAATAGCCAAGATGAGACACAGGAATAGCTTTTTTTACATATGTGTGTCAGAAAACGTTGAGAAGGAAAAATTGACACATGACTTTCACAGTCCTATACCACAGCCCCATATGGACTTTGGACTGCATTCGTAATTGAAGCAAATGCATGTAACTTGTGACCTCGACGTTGGTACGAGTTGTTTATTATAATTTGTTCTGAAACCTGCTCCTTGAGCAACTGGTTTTGCCTCAGCCTTCCATGTAGAACATACACAGCTCATGAAGTCGTTTTTATTACGGCCTGTTTATAGAAGATGGAATGCGAATGGCTTTTCTTACCAGAACCTCTTGCTCATGTATGCATGAATGTTGAATTTTAGGGTTCAGGAGGTCGATTAGGAAGTTCTATCCATTTTCTTTTTAGAATCCAATTCAAGGTATTTACAAGACATAATACATTATTTCCTATCTCGAAATAATAGAGAACTTGCCCCTTTTTGAGATCCGTACCACATCAGCGTTCCGTATTTGCTCTTATTTAAGATCCATACAGCATCAGTGCTCTGCACTTGAGTCTAGACTACACATTGGAGTGAGGCGTTTTAAGCAGTATAATGATTGGCTGTCCACTAAAGTGAGATGCAACCCGTCTCTTAAATATGATGTTACTGGGTAAGTGATGGAATTATGTTTGTGGATTTGAGATTTTCCAAATAAATTGATCCCTGAGCTCTGGTTGGAAGGGTAAATTAAATTACAGTTACATCATTGCTGTTCCAGGTGTCAAAAAAATCCATTTTATTATCCACTTGGAAAAAAATCACTTCTATGTTGTAAGAAGACTCGCGAGGATGCACGTCTTGAAAATTTTCACTGAGTTGTAGATTAGTACTTCGTTATGACAATTAAGAAAAGCTCATTTTAACTTTTTTAGTTTTTAGTTTTGTGCACACGCATTCCATTCATATTCTTTGTCTTTGTTCGATCAACAAGCGAGCATGGGTATGGAAGAAGCCTTACATTGGCCAGTTCTTTTTCAGCTTAGTTCCCATTTTGCTCATTCTCTTTTTTACTTTTTGTAGTTCAAGTACATATGAGTGACTGTGAAGTACAAACATAGAAGTGCTTCAATTAGCTGTCTAATAAATTGATGCAGATCAATAGATAATAGATGTCAACGTTTTGAACGAAAATTGGCGAGTCGAAGAAGGGAGATGTTATAAACAACCACATCACATAATGATAAATTCTCTAAACAGAAAGCAAATTATCACGGAAATTAAAAATTTTTACCCTACCAACAAATAAGGAAAATTTTTGGTTTTTATCATTGATAAGAAGGTAAGTAGCAAACACTTAAAAATATTAACGTAAAAACTAGGTGCGCCCATATTGATAAAAGTATTTGTCTCATCATAGATTATTATCTATCCTGAAAACGGAGTGCGAAACCTTGGTCCTACGCCAACACAGACAATTTTCTCACTGGAAACATCAACTGTACAGCTTTTCAACTTTATTTGTGAAAAACACGAATATAGAAAATCGATTTCGAGAATTATAAATACGAGCGTGAATTCTGAATTTTGGATTTGACTGTTAAGACTCCAGGTTAACATGAATTGAAACTTGACAGAATCACAAGATACATAACGATGATACTCTCGTTAGCACTTTTTTCAAGGCAATGAAGAGAGTTATCAATGGAAGTTTTTTCAGTTGGAGCTCTTTCCGTTTCCCTATACATAAAACTGTGCCAGTTTGAATTTGTGTTAGAAACGAAATTGAAACATATATTTTAGGTGTGCTAAAACACTGGTTGTTGTTTGGTTAGCCTGCCTTTTTTCCATGCTCTGAGAAACTTGACGGTATATCAATTCCAATGCCGCAAACACTATACCTGTGCTGAATATTCATTGAAACTGACTTCAAATGGTAGATGGTAATTTTCATCCTTTAATGTACTTCAATGGTCACAAATATGAAATACCGTCAAGACTTGGTTTTTCTATTTGACCCTCCAAAATGAAGTGTAAACTCCCAAGTTTCATAGTCTCGAATCCCACTCCACCCAAAAATTGCCACCGCCATCTGCGCACAGTTATGCTGCTGTACGACTCGTGCTATATGCACTGTATGGAACGTTCGTATGATATCAGGTTACCGCAGTATCATCGATCGCAGTAGAGCCTGGTATATTTATATTTCATACAATTAACTTCACACTAATGGTAGCTACCCTGGCCAAGACATTTGTGCCGCCGCTGTGCAGCACCGGAACTACCGGCCACCTGAATTGACAACGGCCTAGCTATCTCGATCACGGCAGCGATTTCTGACTATAGGACGTTGCCTTTCGTATGCTGCTTTCATCATCAAGAATTTCATTACGAACGCAATCAACTATAATTTTATTTTATATCATACTCAGAGTACATAAATATGAGTCTATCAAGAACAATTATTGAAGCAAGCATCTAAAAGTCGATGTCACACTCTCACTAATCTGGGAACTCGATATTGTTCATTGTATGTAACAAGTGATGAACTACCGTGCCATCGGAGTCGTGAATGATGGGCATCGTGAGAGCAGGGGATTGCGCTGAGTTGTCAGTAGCAATGAATGCGCTGAGTTGTCAGTAGCAATGTTATTCACTTTCAGTGAAGAGGCGATACGCAGCTCTAGCTCCTTAATTAATGTCGATCCTATTAACGTATTGAATCACAGGTTGCCTTGCTGTTCAGAAGTGGTATCAATTTCTTCAACAACCTGACAGGCTTTTAAAGTAGAAGACTAAAGGCGGCCTCTTTCGATAACGAATTCGTAGTGCTACGTTACCAAATTGATCGGGTAGCTTGATGGAGTTATGAAGAGAGCTGTCACACGCTTCTGGATTTTGAAGCGATCCGTAATCATTTGGTTTATTTACTCTCGGTTACTATTTACTTAAAGTACACAACTCACTCATTTTTACACTGTTTTTTCAAGCCAGTTCAATCAATCCCACATTGATGATGCAGTTTTCTAAACTCTTCTCTATAATCAAAATCGACTGGGCTAATGTTCAGCGACCCCTGAGTAGAGCACTGAAATAAAAACGCTCAACCAAAGATGCCACATTAATTCCGCACTTTAAGCACTTTGTATCTGTTCACAGCGTCAGGAAAAACATAATCCCTAAATACACGTAAATAGGTACGTGCCAACCTATGTAGTTCTCCGCAATTTTAGTTACGAAAGGGTGACGATACCAAAAATGCATTGTTGCTCATGGTTGAAATCTGACGGTTTCGATGAGCTAGACAGGCTCATTGGTACCGCTATGTAGACGATTATGACAAAACGTAATTTGGTCTCTGCGTGGCAGCGGCCTTAAGAAGAACAAATTTTTAGGTAAAAATATTTGAAGTACAAGATATGAATGAAGCAGAACAATTTTTGAGTACCGTTTATTGACCAGCTTTTATTTTAAAATTCTCGCTAAAAAATTCACACCAAAATATGATTAGGCTCTAATTTTTCACGATACGAACTTAATGGCCAAAACTTGTACGAAAGTTACAATGGCTGCAAAGGCTTGCTCAGTTTTGTTTTTGACCAAGCGTGATATTGAAGAGTGAATTTGAAACGTTGTTTAAGGAAATTTCATGTGCTTTCTTAGTTGCTCGAACACCCAGAAGATCAATATAAATTTGAGTTGATGTTATCCTGTATGGATCCATATATGATGCCTGTAGAAGTAAGAAACATTAAAATGTTCTAAAAAACCGTGCATTACAAAGGACACAATAAATAGTGCCATGGCAATCTGTAATCGTTTACCCTAAAATATAGATAAAGAAAATGAAACTTTTAACGACACAAACTACAATAAAAATTTTTTCTACAATAGCACCATTCGTGGTTCGCAAATCGATACCAAAATCAAAATAGAAATACGTCCGACAGTGCAATGTATCGAGATTTAGTGAGGTGCATCAGTGCACATTTTATGCTCACATAACTTGTGCCACGGGTATTGTAATTTAGTACTTCGTGCTACGTTTTGATCGACAAACGACTCGAAGGACAACCATCAATACGCTTGAACAGCTCGATCAACTATGCTGCAGCAAGTAAGGAAGACCTCGAAAGAAGATGTTGGTAATACGTGTTTTAGTAGCTTTCATTTCAGATTTGAAGTCATTTTGATTTGACTTACATGATTTTCTGAAGCGCCTTTATGGGTTTTTAAGCCATTTTAAATCTGTGTTAGATATTGAAAAACTTTGATGGAAAGCACAGGCATTCATGCCAGACACGTCGCTTCGATTAATTAAATTTTTTGTGAAACATTCGTCATTTGAAAACATTTAAATTTGCTCCAGCTATTGTTGCAACTACTTTTGATGGCATATGCGTTCAAGGCACTCACGCCAGATATCATGTAATACCTATCTCTATTCCCCTAATTTTTTTGTAAGAACTTTGTGTGTTAACCTTATGAGTTTTATCATGTGTGTCAGCTATTTTGCTAAATTTGGGAATAATTTAGGAACCAAGGTCTTCATGTTAGGTATCATGCTACTGTAACTTCGATTTCAATCCATTTAATCTTGCGTTACACTTTCTTCTCTTTCATGCAGAATCGACGTGATACATGACAACTCTTGTTACCACACTTATGAATATTCTATGCACTCCAATGCCTTCACTCATAGATTGAGTTTGAGCACTCTTTCTTTGCAAAACTACCCTGCATTGAACGCTGATATTTTTTAGGTAATTATCTCAATTTAGTTTAGTTAACAATAATAATTCTGCGTTTACTTAATATATTATCTCTGTCGGTCCTACTTAATGGTTGATGATGTTGATAAGTTTGATAACATGCCCCTAGATCTCTATCATTTGTATTCGCTGCTTCCAAATCTAAATTATAAAGAAACTTTGGGTATGTCACTATTTAAAAAGTTAAGGTATCGATTAGAACAAGTTGCAATGATTTTTCGCTGATGTGTTAGAACTGCAGATCACTCAGTCTCAAAATAGATGAAATAACTTGTCCTATCACTGAGCTAAATTATAACTTGATCGTAATTAGCTGCAACTAAAGTTGGCTAGACGGCTCATCAAAAGACATGATTCAAATGCAGAACATTTAAAGCAGTCATTTACTACGTCATAACAATAAAAGGGGTGGAGGAGTGAGTACGTATATATCTAAACACATTGCTTCTAGAATCAATGCAATTGAAACTATAAATCGTGACCATATCTGTACGTCGTACGTAGAACTGTTGAAAATTGTCCGTTATCATTCATGAAGGAACTCGAAAATATTATACTGCGGTTTCTTCATACAATGACCAGGGCTGTGACATCATGCAATTATGAATATGCATTATATGCAGCTATAAATAAGCATGATATGCTCCTATGTTATGCATTATATGCACTTATGTTATGCAAATATGCACTTATGTTATGCAAATACGCACTTATGTTATGCAAATTTGCATTTATGTTATGCAAATGTGCATTTATGTTATGCAAATGTGCACTTATGTTATGCAAATACGCACTTATGTTATGCGAATGTGCACTTATGTTATGCAAATGTGCACTTATGTTATGCAAATGTGTACTTATGTTATGCAAATGTGCATTTATGTTATGCAAATGTGCACTTATGTTATGCATGTTACGATACGAGGCTGGGCCTTTCGGCCTCTCGTTACCGATTGAGGAATCTCAACCTCGAAGTCAGAGGGGAAACGGAAAAAAAAGTAGAGAAAAATACACAGAAAGAGAGGGGGACAGAAAAGAGAGAAACTAGGAATAGCAGTGTTAGCATAGTGCACCACGAGTTTACCTTGATTTATTAGCATGGATAATAACGACAAAAATTGAAAGATTAGATATATTTATTTTATTTACCGTAGAACACGCGAGTTAAAAGCACACAGAAATTAAACG
>JACJUY010009354.1:0-25823 GCA_014220935.1 Platorchestia sp. MABIK | reverse complement strand
TGTTCCACCCTGACCTGTTCCACCCTGACCTGTTCCACCCTGACCTGTTCCACCCTGACCTGTTCCACCCTGACCTGTTCCACCCTGACCTGTTCCACCCTGACCTATTCCCAACCAATCCTCGGTGCAGCTAAATCAAAGATTGAGACATGCTTTCTATTGTGCAAATAATTGAAACCTATAAGATGCATTCACCCGGTAAAGGGCACTGATATCGTCAGACAAGGATTGAAATGTTTTGTGTAATGCGGCGTGTAAAGAAAATATTGCCGGAGTTTGGTGCGGGAACAATGAAGCCGTCGTATAAGTCGTAAAAGGCCTCAAAAATTATTGTAAATTATTAAGTAGTTTTGAAACCAGGGAATTTTACATCTCTTCCATACCGGGCAAAAACATCCAGAAGAGAAGTTCGTTGCTTGAATTTCTATCAAGCATTTTGCTGCTTTACTGTGCTCATATCGGAGAAAAAAGTCCCATACAAGAAATTATAGTCGTACGTTATTCGAAGTCAGTTTTTCTTTTCACTTCAATCGACGTCGGCAAGTTAGAATCTATGATTTATCTTGTCCTGAAATTTCAGAAATTTCGTTTTTTTTTGTAATTTTCTCAAACATTTCAGAAATTTGTTTACGCTATGCTTCAAAATATGAAATGAAGAGCAATAATTGTTTAGAAGATTCAGTACCTCGACACACATATAAGAGGCCTCCATGCATTCGGGTCAACAAATTTTGCAGAAAGCTTCTTCCTCTAAGTGATTCGATGTCATATCAAGCTTTTAATAATAATTTGGCCAAAAATTCTGAAATATGATACTGAGCTCGTTTTCGTCTCATAAAAAGTTTGACATTGTGATGTAATTAAGATATCTTCTCGAATCATTTCGTTTTAAATCAATACGTATATCGAGGTAGCATCCAAATGGCACTGGTTTTCTTACCATGCACAGATTGTTTGGTTGATTTCATGTTTTGGGGACAAATTATTATACGTGACTTCATAATAAATATCACTATATAATTGCTAAATGTGACTCGAATCCATCATATCCAGAATCAGTTCTCGTTCGTCTACCTGTTTCCTATCACTTTCTAATCTCCTTAACTTCAATACTGGCTACCACACTTAGACAAGGCCAAAATGTCCCTCTGATTTCAATGAACATCTGTTCCAATTGTGTCTAAATGTGGCTTTCCCCTTTTAGGAAGAGGCTAAATTTGAGCAGACGAAAACCAGCATAATCTCGTCCGTGTCCCTGTCCCTTTCTCATGCAAATTCGCTTTGACTTCAGAGTCCACGGTTTAATGTCCGCCGTGGGCTTAATTCGTCGTGTAACATATTAGGATAACGTTAATAATTTGGTTCGTGCTATGCTAGTTGACGTATTGCGGGCTGAGAAGCTTCCAGTGGAGTGTATGGGAATGATGTGTGATTAGCTGGGATTTATTTATTAGTGCTTTGATGCTCCTGGAATCCTCCAAATGAATGTGGAAGCAAATTAGTGGCACGTTTTGCGCAGTGATGAACTTTCATGATGGAAATCTCGACAAATTTTGGCCTCTTATAGTTTGCTGAAGAAATTATACAAATGCGTTGCTACCTGAATTGTGATTTGAAGGTGTGTGAGGAAAAATGTTGGACGGTTCTTCTTTACAGTCAAGGCCCTTTGTTAAAAGTTCTGCAACGTCAGAAAGGATAAAAAATATTCATTTTGGCTCGTAAATTTTGACTTTGTTACGATGTTTACACGTTTCACCCCAGCGGTAGTATTAGAGTAAAATATTTGTGATTCATTTTCATGAACGTTCAGAATATTTTTTGTTCATACTTACATTTTGTCCTGCTTGTTGCAAGTCATGTAGGGTGGAGACCGGTTTAGTTTGCAGAAAGGCACTCAATTATATTTAATAACAAATTTCTATATTGTATTTGATTCAAAATTACAGTAGTTATTGCCATAGACTGAAAGGGTTACAATCTATAGGATTGTTATGTTTGAGAAATATTAGTGCAAAAACAAACAAAAATTAATGGCTACCATCGATGCTTTCGCTATGTCTTTGGCTGGCCTTGAACACCTCGTCGCTAAAAAAAAATATTTTTCGTTGGTCTTGTGTTGGAATAAACCCTAGCTTCAGATATGTACGAGGTGGTGCAAAGGTTGGGTAGCCTTTAAAATGCAAAAAAAAAAACAACGAAAACACTTCGTTAAGCCTTCAAATGGACGCATGAGCCACTAGAATCGTCACTTTAATTTCCCAACTTCCACTCTGCCATTCCTGGTACACTAATTCCCGGTTGCTGGACAGACAGTAAAGTTAAACTGAAACAGAAAACTACGAATGTATTTCGCCTCCAGCTCTGTTCTCAGAATTTCAAATGCCCACCTGCGGCTCGCTGCGTCCAAAAAAATACCCCTGACTTGGACTGACGCGCGTTTGCGCAACTCAAGTTGCAAGAATGTCGTGGTGGAAAAATCTTTCTTGGTTACGATGCGGACATTGTTTTATTGTTCTATTGCCTGTGGAGTCTGACTTGCTTCAAGCTTTTCGTGGTGTTGCAGTTGCGTTCTCTGGGGCTGAAAAGAGTAGCGTCTGGGCTAACCGGCTTCGGCGTGAGTCAACTTGTTCTATTAAGGTCGTGCTCTCTATCTGTTCGCTCTGGCGAAAACATTTGTCTTGTTGATTTTTACACTGCGGCGCACTCACGAGAAGCGCTTTGGAATCTTTGTATTGGTATTTTGAATGCTGAAGTATAGGTGCGGATGGGGTTCTAGTTCACTTTTAACTGATTCTGTGAATTCTCTGCGAGGATGATGTGCTCACCGCAGCTATTACCCAGTCTAACTTTTTCGCCCCCTGCATGCATGTTTTTCGCCGCCCAAGTAATTAAATCGCTTGATCGGCGAAAAACATGCATGCTTCAGCGAAAAAGTTTGGCTGGGTTGTGGGTCGTATGGATTTATTTCATGCCTACTTTGTGTATTTCAATTTTCTTGCCTCCATCACATTTTTTTCGTTTTTTCTTCCTTTTCCAAACTTTGTGTACAAATTGCCCGTTTTCTAAAGTCCAAACTGAATGAAACTTCATCGTCGTTTTCATTAATCCGCATTTAATGGGACTGAAAAATTTGAAATTAACTAATACTACCTGATCATTTCATAAGTTAAGTCATTTCCTCTAGATGAAAGCACAGATCTGGCATTTCAAACTTTGTCCGTGCATGTTTGTCTTCGTGTTATGGCTTACTCAAAGCGTGCCAGGGCCTGAAGTTTGACCTTTTCGTACCGATCACAGAGTGTGGTGCTCCAGTCTATAGCACTTTTCCAATAGCAATGGGCTATGAAGATCGTCCAAGCTGATTTCTTTTCTGACATCTTGATTGGTTTTATTATAAGTTTCACTTTAGTGTTCATGGTTTGGCTGTTTTTCATTTTTTTGGGACGTCGTTGGTTATAGTACTAATTGTCAATTGGAGATTAAACTTAAGTAGACGTGTTATTTCTTGTGCTGTAGTCCAGAAATGTTTGATACCGAGCGTCGTCTGAAGTTACAGCTAATTCCAAGAGACGAATGAGTTGAATGAAACCACTCATTCGTATTAATATAGATACCTATTTCATCTCTTCAATGTATTGATTCTGCCAGCAAACGTATTTATTACGTAAACTTCAATTAGTATCTTCAGAATTTCTATCCATATCTGTCATTCATCACAACAAAAAACATCATTGATTGAAAGTTGTTAAGATTTAGTTGTCCTCGATTTAAGATCATCCAGTGTTTTCACTTGTCTTTTCATGCGACTTTACGACTGTTATTCCAAAAATGTTAAACTCTTACGCATATCATACATCTCAATGTTTATTATGTTGTGCAGATGTTGCGTTGCTGCTTCTATTATTTATGGTTATTAAAGGTTTAAGTTCTGCAGTTACATGTTCCCCATATAACTTTATTGACAGTTGGACAATAAAGTTACGAAACTCTCTGCTAACGAGCTAGTAGTTTTACCACATCCATAATGAATCACTCACTCCTTCGTAACGATATAAGTTTTTCGAGTAAATGCTGAAGTATTATTCCATTTTTAGAGCACTAATTTGCTTCCTTGTTCATATATCCACCGCTCTAATTTGGCTCAAGATTAAACCTTTTCACTCAGTTTTATTTACTCCCTTTTTTGGAGTTGATTAGAGGCATTTGCGCGCTCAAATATTCTTGAAAGTTGACGAGATGAGATTTTTTCATGTTTTTTCTGTTTTTTTTTCTAATAGAGTGAAAAATTCCACTTCCGCGTAATGATGCGAGAGAACTTGAAGAAATATGGGCTGTTTCAATTTTCAACAATTGCTGTGGCGACTCATTGATTAGTTCCCAACTTAGTCTTCTTTGTTCTTCGCATATCACTTCAATTGCGATATGCTCGTATTGGCAGCACGCGAGCGGCTTTTTGGCTTCGCGGTATTTGATTGATAGATTCCAAGGTTATCTGAGAATCTATACCATAATAAGAGCCTCGTCCGTCTGTCTGTCTGTACGTCTGTCCGAAACCAGCCGAAAGTGTTGAGCGTATCTGATACAATCTTAGGAAATAGGAACGTGTGTCATGTGATTTGTCGAACATTATTCTACATTATTGACGGGCCGTGTGCACTCAGTCACATCAACTCTTGAGAGATTGATTTTTTATTTTTTATGCCCTTTTTTTATTTCGTCTTCTTTCTTATTTCAAAGAAAGGGGGTGAACTACATAATAGAGCAGCACCTTTTTGTAGTTGTACATAACAGAGCAGCATCTTCATGAAGTTGTGCATGCAGCCCCTTTGGGAATGACTTTGTTTGACCCAAACACACAGTATATATAATCGTGAAATTGAAGAGAGTCGGCATTATAACGAGCATTTCGAGAGTTACTGGGTAGGAGATTAGCTTGTGAGTCGTTATGGTGAGCTTACTGAGCTAAGAGTTGGGTAGGCATTCTTTTTGATAAAATGTTTTCTTACGGGCCATCTTTTTTCGGTTCGCTGCTGTCCTGTGTTTTAGCACCTCTGACTTTCTTATTCAACTTTTATCTTGTTTCATAACCTTCCTTCTTATCTTACTGTTTCCATGCGCACGGAATCCTTTGCGGGAATATCCTTAGTGCATAGATTCCACGTTTCCTTAACTCCATACTAGATGGTGCCTTCATCTTTCCCCTCTTCAAACTTCTTTGTCGTGGTAAAGGGAGGCTGGACGCTAAAACGAATTATATCAATCATTATGGTGAGCTTACGTAACTCTAAGCTCGTCCCTAAGAATGCGCAAACATGCTGTTGAGGGGACTGTTTTGAGAAGTCTTGTTCTAGGCGCCTTTTGCATCAAATATAGGATCAAACTTGACCTCGGCGCGTAGTTCTCAATGCTTCTCGTCTACTGTTGAAGAAAAACGTACTCATTGAATTTTTGTTTTCGTTTTAAGAATCGATAAGTTCGGTGTGTTCACATGCCACTTTCTACCAATGTGAAATCATGTTAGTTTCAACCATCACATCGCCACACTTGTCAAACATGAAGCGCTTTCTAAATTTGTGTTTTCAAATTCGGAATCGATTAGTTCGGTTGGTTCACATGCCACTTTGTATCAGTGAAAAATCAAATTACTTCAAATGACCACCTCGCCCCTCCGATAAATTTATACCTTTTGTTCCACTGATGACTGCACAACCCTTGTGTTCGTGATGAAGCTTGTCTTTGTCAGGTGTGCCTTTCTGCTGTTGATACGAACTGCATCTTTCATGATGACCTATGCGCTTGATAAGCCCCTCTGTTGAATCGATTTGTAACCTTGGCCATGGTCACGGAACTTTGTTCGTTTGGAGGTGACTCCTCAATATAGCTATTTATATTTATGGGGAATTAGCGCGCCAAATGGAAATATGTGAGGTCCCGAGCTAAAGGTTACGTAGGGTTTCATTGTGTTCATATCAAATGAAAATTGGTTTTCTTACGAACCATATTTTTTTCGGCGCACTTCTGTCCTGTTTTTGAGCACCTACTACTGTCTTCTTCAACTTTTATCTTGTTTCATAAACATCTTCCTCAACTTTCTGTTCCTATGCACCTTGTGGACAAATTAAGTCAATGCTAAATGGCGCCTTCCTCCTCTTCTTCTTCTCTTTGGAACGCCTCTGTTGCAGTTAAGGAGCCTTAAACTAACATCTAAGTTAATCTTATTGTTTAGAGGTGACCGTCGAGGGAAATAATTTGTGTCCCACATGCATTGCCTTCATTATTGTGCAGGTTACGTTATTATGCTGCATATTTCTTGCCTTACTGCTAAGCAGATGACTTAAATAATGACGAGTGACATGATATTGTTTCAATGGCAATTCTATGGTTTAGATGAACTAAGTTAAATTGTAATAATTCAAATGAGACAATACTTCTCGGCTATTCTTGGCAAAAGTATCTTGTTTATTCGTCATGGTGGTTTATCGCGAGAGAACCTTGCTTATTCGTTTTTGTGGTTCTTTGTGAAAGTAGCACGCTTTTTTACGTAGATTTGACTTCTCTAGGGTGCTCCAGTACTTTAGGCAACACATTTTTTGTTCTTGAGTGATGTGGATTTCATCACCCCATCCGTAATTTTAATTTGTTCAACTTATTCCGTTGCAAACTCTGGTAAAATTCTTGATGTTGAAATTTAAGTTTGTCTTTGCATTGGTTCCTCGCCTCATCCTCTTGCTGCTAACCCGATATCTTCAGTAATGTTTTGACGGGTTCGTCATTTGTTTGATATCCATGCTATTGCTTTGATTTCTTTATGATTGTATTGATGGTATAGCCGTTCAAAACTTTCCTACAATCGTGTAAAGTTTTGTCAAACGTTTTGATGTCCCTGTCATTGTATCACACTTCATTTTTTTTTTTGCTGTTCTTTTCATGGCTAAGGCGTTTTTCTCGCCATACTTCTGATGATTTGATAATTGTTTCAATGTTTTTCTTTTTTTGCCGTTCTTGTCACGGCTCTGAAATTTTTACCTCACCATTATTGTTGTGGTTTTAAAATTTCATACATGCTAAATAGTACCTGGCTACTTCCTCTCTTTGAAACTCTTTTGTTGTGGTATTGAAGGCTTTAGAGAGAGAACTTATCTTATCTAACTGCTTCAGTCGATTATATGTATGCTTCACAAGTGTATCGAAAACAAATTTCTCCTATTACTCTCTTAAAACGAACTGTATTTAAAATAACTTTACTCAATCCATACTCTGAACGCGTTCGTTTGTCTCGTTCTCTCCGGTCATTTCAGGACCATCTGTACAGGAGTCCATTTCAATTAGCAAAGTTGATCCATAGACTTGAGTGAATATTAATTAGACATAATGAGAAGTGTCTCACGGTGGAGTTGGAGCTCGGGAAGACGCTCATTACAAGCGCTTGCGTGCGTGCTGTCTTTGTGCTGCTATCGCCACTTGGGGCTTTTATCTTCTTCGCTGAGTGATTGCTTTAATCCTAGTTACCGAAGACTTCTTCCTCCGTGTTCTTGTGCGACATGTTTTCGCCCTAATGGAATATATCATTATCGGCGCTTGATCGCTTGATCGTCCGTGTTCTTTTGCGTAGTGTTTTCGTTTAAATGAAATTTAGCATCGGAGCTTGATTGCTTTAATACTGGGATAGTGGGGATAGTTCCTGCAGACCTCATCATGTCTTCTGATGCTAAAAGCTTTCGTTTTGATTAAATATATCATCGAAGCTGGATTGCTGGGGCTAGATACTACAGACTTCATCGTCCGTCTTCTTATGCGAAATGTTTTTGCTCTAATAAATTATATCATCATTGGCGCTTGATTGCTTCATTATAAGTGTTCTGATGCGGAATTATTTCGCTGAAATAAATTTTATCATTTGCTTTTGATTGCTGTTATATTTCCCCTCAGGGGTATATGTTATATTCCTCCTCAGGGGTATTTAACAATTGTATCTATCGGAATTAGGACTCCCAGGGGGAAAATGTGAGGGCCTAAGCTGAGAGTTGGGTTGACCTTCATTTCGTTGAAATAAAATGTTTTTGTTATGTTAGGGACCATCTTTTGTTCGGTTCACTGCTGTCCTGTTTTTCAGCACCTAATACTTTCTTCTTCAACTTTGATCTTGTTTCATGAACTTCTTTCCCAACTTAGTGTTTCTATGCCCTTTCTGCATAGATTCCGCGTTCCCTTAACTCCATCCTAAATGGTGCTTTCTATCTTCCTCTCTTTGGATCGCATTTGTTGCGGATAGGGAGGCTTAAACGAACTAATAATTTAATAATCTTGCCGTTATATTATTGCAAATTAGTCCAGACTTCATCGTCCATGTTCATAAGCGAGAAGTTTTGGTTCTAATGAAATATACGGGGTGTCCCAAAAATGTACTCGCTCTTGTACTGCCCAGTACTTATGTACTTAGTTTCGATGTTGGTTTTTATCGTCATAAAGACAAGTCTTATAAGTTCAATTAAAGAAAAAAAGATCAAATTTAGAAAAATTAAATGCCACTGAAAAAATTGGGGGTTCTTGGAACAGAAATAAAGAATACATGGCCATTTGTCAGGATAAGGATGAGTGCATTTTTGGGGCGCCCTAAATGTTGCCAAAAATTGATCAGTAATCACACTAAGGGCAGGCTCATGTTCTATGATAGTCACTCGTTAGATAATGCAGCTGTACCACTACGGTAAGGGATTGCTCGAAGAGTGATGTTCAAGATCGGCGATCATCAGTATTTAATGCCACTTTATACTCTTTTAATTAGGAATTGGTACTCAGCACATCAGTCATTTTATTTTTGTTAAATACATGCTATTATTATTAGAAAGTTATTCTCAATGTGGAAAATGACAGCCACGGGCGATGTTCCTCATGAATGCCGAATGCCATAGCATTACACAAGATTGGTAGCTGCTGTCGGGATATGGGCTGAAGACATGGTCCTTCTGTATAATTTGGTGCATGTTTATTTGAATAAACTCAACTCGGGGATTTGAGTAGGCTCAACTATGGGATTTGAGTAGGCTCAACTATGGGATTTGAGTTGGCTCAACTATGGGATTTGAGTTGGCTCAAATATGGGATTTGAGAAGGCTCAACTCGGGGATTTGAATAGGCTCAACTATGGGATTTGAATAGGCTCAACTATGGGATTTGAATAGGCTCAACTATGGGATTTGAATAGGCTCAACTATGGGATTTGAGTAGGCTCAACTATGGGATTTAAGTAGGCTCAGCTCGGGGATTTGAGTAGGCTCAGCTCTGGGATTTGAGTAGGCTCAGCTCTGGGATTTCAATAGGCTCAACTATATGATTTGAATAGGCGCAGCTCTGGGATTTATGTGGTAATTCTAGCAACGCGCTGTAGAATCAGTGTAAATTTGTACAACAGGTTGTCAGAGTTCAAATTTTCAGCTCAATGAGCATGTGCATTTATTTTACAATTTTTCCGTATTTTGTGTTTGCGTGTCCTGCACATGCAACGCAAATTTCTGTGATCACTAAAGTAATTCCCGTTTTTGCAAAGTTTAGCCTCTGCCGTCTTCTATTAAAACACTGTTGCGTGCCTCTGCAGTAGAATGTTATGCATAATGAGAATCATAATTATAATTTGTTTACGAACGAGCATTTCTTTATGTTTGACGGGAAATGTACCTAAATGTTCATTATGGTCTGACTTGAATATGGTAATCTCTGGTTATCAGAGGTCAGCTTCTGGAAGACGCATTCTCCGAAAAATGTGTATCAAAGTGCTCATAAAATTATAGTCGATGTTACGGGTTCTAGAAAAAATGAATGAAATTTATAGTGTCTTACGTTCTTTGTAGATTTTTCATAGTTTTTTAACTCAAGGGACAAGAAGTTCTCGAAAAAATATAAATGAAACTTGCTGTGTCCTACTTCCATTGCAGATTTTCTTCGTCGCTTTTTTAACTCAAAAGACAAGAAGTTTTGGAAAAATGAAAATGGAATTTATGGCGCCCTATTCCCTTTGCAGATTTTCTTCGCAATTTCTTTTTAACTCAAGGGACAAGGAACCTTAGCTTGAGAAGGTGATTCGCGACAGCGCGTTTCGTTAATGAAGACCATCCCTCCGAGGCGCGCCAAGTTTGACTTTCTTAGCTGGGGAACTCGTGTCATTAGCGTCGTCGCCGCGGCTGCTTAGGCCCGGAGAATGTGTCAGTCTTGCTTCCACTCTTTTGAGTTTTGTGCCTTGTCCTGCTTGCCAAGTCTCGAGCTGAGAGTTAGGTAGCCCTTCTTTTTGTTGAAATAAAAAATTAAGTTTTTGTTATGGACCGTATTTTTTCTGCTCATTCCTGTCCTGGTTTTCAGCGTCTAACATTTTCTTCTTGAATTTTTTTCATGTTTCGTAAAATTTTTTGAAACTTGCTGTTTCTATGCACCTTGTGCATAGTTTCCGCGTTCCGTAAACTCCCTACCAAATCAGTGCCTTCCTCCTTCCTCTCTGTGGGACGTCTCTGGTGCCGTTAGGGAGGTTTGAACTAACATCAATTCTTTTCTATTTTGAAAATATTTCCCAACGTTCACATTTACGCAGACGTTTGCATTCGTTCCGAATCCGTAATCGCTTTGACTCCGACGGAAATAAAAAGTTTTTGTAAGTGCAGTGTTTAGTGACGCGGGATCAGTACTCGTTTGGGGCATTAGTTGTGAGTGTAAATAGTCGTGAGGGTGCATAGTCGTGAGGGTGAATAGTCGTGAGGGTAAATAGTCCTGAGGGTAAATAGTCCTGAGGGTAAATAGTCCTGAGGGTAAATAATCCTGAGGGTGAATAGTCGTGAGGGTAAAAAGTCCTGAGGGCGTAGCAGTCCTGAGGGCGTAGCAGTCCTGAGGGCGTAGCAGTCCTGAGGGAGAAGCAGTCCTGAGGGAAAAAAATTCAGAGCGAGTAGTCCTGAAAGCCAAGGAGAACTCTGCCCCAACAAACCATATCGCGCTCTATCGCAAGTTATGACAAAGAAGTAGTTGTATCACTAAATTTAACACATTGGAATGGAAGAGTGCAGAGAATTATTTAGACACCAGGGCGAGTGGCTCAAATCACTCATTATCTTCACTAGTCCACCCCGCTTTATTTGAAATAAGAAAGAAGGAGAAATGAAAGAAAGGCCGTAAGAAATAAAAAAATTCAATCTCTCGAGAGTTGATGAGGCCGAGTGCACACGGCCCGTCAAAATATTAAGACTGGAGCTTGTCTCATAGATACGCTCATCACACATTTGCGGCTGGCTTCGGACCGACAGACGGACGCGGCTCTTATTATAGGATAGATTGTGTGCAACTTGCCTGCCTTGCTGTGAAGTGTTCGCAGAGCGAGGTAGCGACACGGGTTCAAATCAAGGATTAAATTAGCTAGGGCTCAATTAAAGAACTAAATGAAAGAAATTTCGAGAGAAACAAAGGGTACGAAAATGTTCAAACGAGATTATGAGAAGCATAAGGCGAAAATACCAACTGAAACTTAGTCTACTGACAATATGGATGCATTGAAAATACGTATATTCAATTGATAATTACGAATATTGAGTAAACTCGTGTGGTTATCAAACTAAATTTTATTATGATTTATTTTGAAGCTAGAAGGAAATATTTTGATGGTCGACACCTTTCGAAACTGCGGGAATAAGCAACGGATTTTCGGCAAGCTTAAAATTGATTGAAAATTATTAACTCTAATCAAAAAACTCCGAACGTTGTCCAGCAAAAAATATTTCTCAAATTCATTATTTCATGTTCTTTTTTTTTGCAGTATATGTGTAAAGACATACTGAGAAGAATTATCAATCCACTGTCCTTCATTTCAAATATTTTTCGTAAAGACTCAATGAAAGGAATTACCATTCCACTGTCTATCATTTCACAAACATTTCGTAAAGACATTGAGACGAACTGTCACACCAAAAGAAGAACACAAAAAATGTAAACCACGCACAAATTTCGAGTTCGAGCGCTGATGAAGGTTGCCTACTCGATCGCTCTCCACGAGATGGACTGAGCTGCGGGTATTGACTCGAGCTGGTGAGGTTGTCGAAAGCTGCTCTCCCCTTAAAATTGAAAGTTCAGTTTTAAAAATAAAGGATGGGCATCGATGCCAGTACCATATTTTTTATCGCAAAACCTTTAAAGAATGGAAATCTATGCTAGTACCATATTTTTCATCGCAAGATTTCAATAGGGTGGCAATCTATACTAGAAGGAACTAAGCTTATAAGCGTATTGCAACTGCCTCTCACCATATTTCTCATCGCAATATCTCAGTGCAATAGTACCGATCTCATAGTCCTGATCTCACCATATTTTTGACTACAGGACTTTAGTGTAGAAGTTCTGATCTCTCCCTATTTTTCGTCGCAAGATCTTGGTACAGAATTGCTTATCTCCCCATATTTTTCATTGCAAGATCTCACTGCAGTAGGGCTGATTTCTAGTTGCTTTCACAGTTTTTCTTGAAGTGCCAGTGCTCATAAAAGTTGCGTGTGCTTGTTTTTGGACAAACGTGTTCTCCATCTTTGCTGCGTTCGAAAGTTGTTTACCGCTGAGATTTGAACTTGTGGAATCGGAGAGCAGTTTACCAGTTGGTTCTTCCATCTCAGTCACGTCCACATTGCTTGCTTTATCAAAACTTTCAAGTTCCTCGCTAGCGCTGGATGATTTTTCTTGGTCTGAGTGTCCACCCTTTTTTCAAATATTTTTTTCATTGTCTCGACCTGGCATCGTTATTTGTTCTTTACGGCGGCAGCTGACTCGATGTTTTTTCTACTACGGTCGAGATAAAGCCTTCCTAGCGCTTCCGAAATACTTCCTCTGGATTTCGAAGAGAAGTTTCTGCTCTAAAATCTTTGACTTCCTGAGCAACTTCTGTGAGTGAACTCTGCTGCTGTGTGGAGCAGTGAGCGCAATCGTAATGAAGCAAACGTTTTAACATTTAATCGTAACAATCGAAACAATTTTAATAATCGTAACATTAAATCTACCAGCAACGTGTCTTGCAGTTATTCTGTAACAAGTACGTTGAATGAACGCGTTACCTTATTATTTAAAGAGGACAAGAGGTTAACGGGTGATCGAAATTCAAGAATTTCAACTTAAGATTGAACCTATGTCGTTTTAAGAGTTGTTTAGTGATATGAATGTGTTATTAGGCTCCATGAATTTTCAGGTATTTAACGTTTAAATTGATTGATCTATACTCCTCCGGGGGATGCAACTTTGGTATCTATGGGAATTGGCTTGGCGCTCACAGGAAGAATTTGTGAGATTCCGAGCTAAAGGTTTGGTAGGCCTTTTGTTGAGATAAAATCAGTATTTATTTTGTTACGAACCATATTTTTTCAGTTCACTGCCGTCTTGTTTTTCAGCACCTACTATTTTCTTTTAAAATTTGTATCTTATTTCATTAACTTGTTTCTCAAATTACGGTTTCTACGCACCTTGTGCAAAAATTCCTCGTTCCCTTAAGTCTATAATAAATGGTGCGTTCATCCTTCCTCTCTTTGGAACATCGTTGTTGAGAAAAGGGAGGCCTAAACCAACGCGTTATCTTTGTTTTTGTTCGGGTGATCTTTTTTTGGTTTACTGTTGCCCTGTTCTTCATCACGTCTTACTTTTTTTCTTCAACATATGTCTTGTTTTACAAAGTCCTTACAAACTTCTTTCTTAACTAACTACTTCTACGTGCCGAAGATCTTTCTTAGGAACTAACCTTGTGCCAAGTTTCCCGTTACCTTCAACCCCAAATTTAATGTTACCTTCATTCTTATCTCTTTGGAACTCTTCTGTTGTGGTTAGGGAGGCTTCAAATACCTTAAAAACCTAATTTAAATCTTACAGCAAATTTGCGACACTAACGAGTACCGGTGTTGGCTTAAATTAAAGTTGAATTATTTGGGTAATTTTAAACGCTATGCTGATTTAGCTCAAATATTAGTGCTTTTAAATATTGTTTCATTTTATTCACAAATGATGAGAAGGAACTTCTTACGTTAATTCCTTTTTTTGCGTTATCGTCGAATAGATTACCACCGTTTCTCTAAAATCTGGGGAGTTACTGTTAGTTCGTAAGTTCCTGGCTCAGTAACTTACGATTCTAAATAATAGTGCTCATGTCACAAGTATTTCTGCCCTCACATTTAACTGCAAAATAACCAGCTCTACGTGTTTCTAAATATTATCACATTTACCGCACTCACATTTAACAACATAGCACTAGCCCTACGAGAGTCTAAATATTAGCGCATTTATTACCAGTATTACCGCACTCACATTTAACAGCCAAATCATCAGCCGTGCGACCTGCATGGTCACAAAGCTCCTCAGTTTGCAGCGCCGCACGAGTGCGAAATATATCAATGGCCTAAAACTGCGGCTGAGGCGCTGTGTAATCAGAGCTTCCTGAGCATGGCTGCGTGGGTTGGCCAATTCATAACTTATGCGATTTGCAGTTAGCTTTTTACGTTGAAGGAAAACCCGGAGAAATTTTCGCTCTTCCGCAGCCCTGGAGCTTAAAAATACGAACGTTGGTTTTCAACTTTGAACATATTAGTTTGAGGATGGTATTTAGCTTGTAAACACTTTTCTGCTCTGACAGTGGCTTTCATTTTACGGGGAAATGACATTCGTTTGGATTAATATTGCCGTTTCGTGTTTTGAGCAAACTTATAACGAAAGAAGAAGACCTTGAAAACGAGTTCTGCTAAAGAACTCGAACTTTTTGGAGAAATGAATTGCGTTTCCGAGGAAGCTGTAAATTCTCGTGAGGGATCCACGGATTTCGAACGTCTCTTCTTTAAATAAATTCTGCCAGTTGAATGTGCTGCAACGTTTGCGAGACAACGCAATGATCAAGAACTTTTCCTGCTGACAGCAGCGTTTTTTATGCTCGGCAAATAAGCTGTCATACTTTCTGTCACGCTCACTCCGGGGAAATTCGTTGAAATAGAACTGTTCAAAAATTTGTACTGCAAACCTTTTACTCGTTTGAGAAAACGCAATTTTACTACATTTTGATTTTTCTTCAATAGAAATGCACAACATTTGTACTGCAACCCTTTTACTCGTTTGGAAAACCGTAATTTTACAATAATTTTACGTCTTTCAATAAAAATGTTCAAAATTTGTTTTGCGATTCTGTTACTCTACTCATTAAAAATTGTAATTTTTGTAAAATCTTGTGTTTTTCAAAAGAAATGTGCAAAATATGTATTGCATCCCTGTCACTCGTATTAAAACAGACATTTTTCAAGAAAGTTTGCGTTTTAGTCTGAAATACTTCAGGTTAAAAAATGAAACTGAGCAAAGTTATTCGGGTGCAATGAATTTTGAAAAGACATATGTTCATGAGGAGGTGCATAATTTTGCACCTTTGAATCTAATGCTACCTTTTGATTTGCAAACCCCGTTATTGTTGCGAATGTTCTGAAACTAACTCGTCTGCCTTTTGCTATTTGAAGGACAATTGAAACGGCCTTGAAACAGACTATATGTTTCCGGCTCACTGCTGCCCTTTTACAGCATGTATTGCTACCTTCTGAAAGTTTTATCTTGGTTCATAAACTTCTCATAATCTTGTTGTTTGTTGGTGCGGGGACACTCCATATGCATAGATTTCCTGTTCTTTTAACACCCATACTAAACAGTTCCTTCTAAATTTCTCATTATGGCGTGCCTTCATTGTGGTTCTAAAGGCTAACTCATCTAACTAGCTCATCGAGTCTAATATTCCTCAGTGTTGGTTATAATTATTGCACTGCGTTATCTAAAATGGCGAGATTTTTACATCATACTTTTACGTTATAAATAAAATGTTAGATATTTCTCTAGACGTATATATTTTTTGTCTTAGATAACTCACATATATATCTGAGTAAAAGTTCAGAACTGAGTTCACGGCTTGATAACCAAAAATATTTCTCTATTATTTGAATTATCCGATGAAATATGTCTGTACTTGAGCACTAAGTGACATTTCTGTCCCTCTAGTGCTTCTACGAATTGCAACTGACCAGGAATTTGGACCTGGTCGCTTCTGTAGTTATCTCCGTTATTGTCTTGTGAACAGCTTTCTCGATAAGGTAATGGGCCAGACAATATGACTGATAGTGATGCTCTGTTTGTCTTATCACTCATGCATTTTTTCCTATTAATTTGATACTCTGAGCTAGTATTAGTAATTTGTGAATTTATTGTGTTGCTCCCCTCGCAGGAATACAACTGCTGCGTATTTGGGAATTAGTGCTTATAGGAGAAAACGAGAAGTAGTGATAACGTAAACGCTCTATTTGAGCTGTTGAGCAATTCCATTTGGTGCTCTGACGAAGATTGTTTATAAGAGAATATACTTTAGAGTCTGCTCATGCCAGCTTTCCTTGCGCATTTATCTTTCGGTAGTGGTGTCTTCATCAATTCACAGCCAACGTGGTTGGGTGTAAGTTTTTCAATAAATAGCAGTTCTTCTAGTATAAACTCTGTCTTCTCCGTTCTCCTTTTCACCTTCGAAATATTGAAAGCGATGAGTCCGGGGATCATTCATGTCTTTGAACTGATATATGAAAAAGCATGAATTCATTATGTTAAAACTTGGTCTAATAATTGTATTGTGAAGTACTTTTTACATATACTGTAGATACTTGATCCAGAGGTATAGAAGAGAGTTATTTCGAGGGTCATTTACGCCTCATCCGGCTAAATTCGCTAATTATACTCAGCAATGAGAGTCGGATGCTTGGAAATCTCATCAGATGTAGCGCATAATCGAGAATCTGGACAGTAATCATTTGAAACTGGCTAAATATTGGGTGCGAAATTCTCTATCACGCTCTGAGGATTGTCTTGTAACTCAGCTGCAGGATGTAAACCCTTTGACCGTAATTGGTGAAGCTAAAGTTCAATGCGCAACTCGAATTGAAAGTGAATTGGAGTAAGCAATTTTGAAAATTGCTAACATTAACTGGATCATGCCTTCATTTAGCTATAATTAGGTATTTATGAAAATTAAGTCTGTGACCACTGATCGGTCATCAGCATTATAAAAATCTCCTCCGTGGCCACCGGTGGCGCACGTTGCGGTCAAAGTGTTAGTCATTACGTAAGAGGAATTTATGCCTTAAATGAGAATTTTTGTTGGTTTACGACATCACAAGTTCTTGCGGTAGTGCAAACGCGAAAACGTGAGTGTAGATATGTAATACTTGGAGAGGGTTATAACTTTCAAATCACGTTCTAGTTTCTAAACATTTTTCAATAGCTTTCACAAAATAATTGTCACCGACGCTTCGCTTTCAGTGTTTTTCAATTTGCTTGGCTCTATACCTCACTAGTAAGCCGACAGTTGGATTTTGTAACGCAAGTCCTTCATTTGTAATCTCAGCTATTGAAAAGACCTTTTGAACATAGTGTTTAAAAAATCCAGTGAAAAGCAATCTATTGCAAAAGACGGGATGCAAATAAATACAGTGAAAAAAATGTGGTGCTTCATCCGCCATCTTGTAAAAAAGGCAATTCTATTACTCTACTTCCGTCACACGTTTCGTTCGACTGAGACTATGTAGGTCACTAAAACGCTGAATTTTCTTACGATATCAATGTCAACTTCTATCACCCTATTGAAATTTTGTCAACAGAAACGTTGGTCTACCTAAAATAACCTCCATGAGTTTTGTTTCGAATAATGATGAGCCTTATCTTCAATTCTTTCGGTATTCAGTCCAAAAAATTCGAAATCTACTTAAGCTCAACTTTCGGCATCTCGCAACTTCTGATAGGCTTCGCATTAGAAACATGGAGTAGAAGAATGGCAGAGCTCGATGTTTTTTGCATATTCGGTGGAGCCGCACCACTTCAGACGCGAGTTTTTTGAATAATTTGAAGTCCTTGGGAGACGAAGGCAGGCTGCTGCCTATTGACTGAATACCAATTTGACCGTGAGCGAACGCCTTCTGCTGCTGAATAGACATCCAATATTCAAAGCTGATTTACATGTAAGCGTCGTCTACTGAACCCTTGTTTCGTGTGAATATTCGATGTGAACCCGAAATGGACTAGTTTCAATTTGGCTTGAACGTAATTAACACTTTGGCTGCAGTAGGTAAAACTAAAGTTTGATTTTCAATTCAAAATTCAAAATCTTTTATAGTAAGCTATGTTGAAAATACCAAATGTAAACTGGGCCGTGTTTTCATTTAGTTTTGATTGAGTATTTTATAAATTGAGTTTGTGACTACTGGTGTGTCAGCAGCATAGTGAAAAGTTCCCTAGTGACCAAACATGACTCCCGTCCCAGTCATAGTGGTAATATTTGCGTTAGAAATTGTAAGTAAATTGATGGCGTTCCTCGGAGGGATTCTACTGTTGCATTTATGAGAATTGATGCTCAGAGGGAAAAATGTAAAGTCGGAAGCTGGAGGTTAGGTAGGCTTCTTTTTGTTAAAAAAGCTTTTGTTTCATTACGAGAGATATTTTTCTGGCTCAGTGTTTTGTTTTTAGCACTTTCTACTTGTTCCCTTAATTTTATCTTGTTCCATTCACTGCCGTTATAGTACGCTATTTTTTTAGGTGAGAACTCATTTTGGGCATCAATTTCCCTTTCTCTTGATTCCATAGTAAATGGGGGCCCCCTCAGGGGGATACAACTATTGTATTTATGGGAATTAGCGCTCCCAGGGGATTATGTGAGGTCCTGAGTTAAAGGTTAGGTAGGCCTTATTTTTTCTGAAATAGAATAGGTTTTTTGTTACGGACCATCTTATTTCGATTCACTACTGACCTGTTTTTCGGCACCTCCTACTTTCTTCCTCAACTTTTTTCTTGTTTCATGAACTTCTTTCTTAGCGTACTGTTTCTCTGCTTCTTGTTCATAGATCCCGCGTTCCCTTAACTCCACACTTAATGGTGCCTTCATCCTTCCTCTCTTTGAACATCTTTGTCGTTGTAAAGGGAGGCTGAAACTTTCTTATAATCAATATTCAATCAGTAAATGGGGGTTTCTTTCTTCCTCTCGTTGGAGTACTTGTTTGTGATTAGGGAAGCTTAAAACTAAATGAATTTAAAAAATGATAATGTAGCTGGCCTGCTCTCGATCAACATTATGTGTGAGCTGGAATTGAAATATTATCCGGTATAGATTCCCGACGATTTGATGTCCTCAATAACTTCCAATTATCTAATTCTTTTACACTCCTGTCCTAATATATTGATCACTCCGGTATTAATTCTGCTGGACTGCGTCTATCAAAGAAAGAGAAAAAAGTTTTCATATCTATGAACGTCAGGATTGAAAGAGGCAGTTGCAGTGATGGTTGGCTGTGAAAATACTTGAAAAAATATTCAAAGAAGTTGCCAAAAAAATGCGATTGGCATTATGTCCATATTCTTTGTATGCTTTGAAGTACTTGAAAATGTATTAAAGCCATTTCTTGTTGCCCATATATGTACAGTTTCATAATACCCTTCGGCTTGCGACTTGAGGTTTTAATTTGAAAGTTAAATTTTATCTATTACTGGCCATCCAATCTCCATTGTAATTTTGATTTTACCCAAAATTTGAATTTTTATAATGCGTTAAGAGTGGGCTTTGTCTTACTGACCTGGTCTTAGCGACTCGGTCTTAGCGACTCGGGTCTTACTGACTCGGTCTTACTGACTCGGTCTTACCGACTCGGGTCTTACTGACTCAGGTCTTACTGACTCAGGTCTTACTGACTCAGGTCTTACTGACTCGGGTCTTACTGACTCGGGTCTTACTGACTCGGGTCTTACTGACTCGGGTCTTACTGACTCGGGTCTTACTGACTCGGGTCTTACTGCCTCAATCATTACTATGCCAGGTTGCATCCTGGCCCGTCATTACTCAATTCTAAAGGAATTTGAATGTCTAATCAGTACAAGTGAGATGCAGGGAAGGTCGGGATTCTGAAATTTTTCACGATTTCACGCTGTGCCTTTAACGGCAAATGAGGCTGATGTGTAAATATTCCCAGGCTTTTTTTGTTCGTCACGCTCCAGATTTTTCTCGTGTTTTTAAATACATAGTCTTCGATAGAGGAGACAATTATTGTAATGAGAATTAAAGCTCCCAGAGAGATCTGAGGGACAGAGATTTTGCTCAATTAGCTTCATCTAATCTTCCTGTTCCTATACGCGGGGTGAAGAGACATGCTCTGATCGTTGAGTCTCTATTCCCTCGCTTCCGTACTAAATGGTGCCATCCTCCTTCCTCTCGCTGGTGCTCTTTTGTTGTGGTTAGACGAACTTAGACTAGTTTATATTCTATTAATTTTTATCTCATTGAAATGAAGGTACCTTTACTTCGCAGTAATATCACGCTAGTTTGTATGATACTGCTACTATCGGTGAACTTCTACATAGTTCTGTTTCATCATTAAATTTAGTTCATTCATGAACCATGGATTTATTCAAATTTCAGTCGAAATTGAGAAACACGCGTCACATCATGTGCCACTTATTTCGTTATTTAAACTCGTTTTAACATCATATGCAATAATAATCGTACGTTGGGTAATTAAGCCGTGGTGCTAAATGGTTGAAAGAAATCAAGGAATTTGAAAATATTTTAAGTCTACGGTAATTAATACAAATATTTGAATATGTCGTGGTGATGCGAAGCAAGTCTATGGAAACTACTCCTAATATTTAACTATCTTCAGGTTTATTTCAAATTAACCAACGGAATTTTTTTCGAACATCTAACTACCTTAGCCTCTGTGTCCGATGTGCAAGTTTAAGGACATCCTCCGAAGAATAAACTAGCCCAGATTTTGGGGGCTGCTGAATTGCAGAGTTTTGCACTGCAGAATTTGGCATGAAAAACTAGCCCAAATGATGGGTTCTTAGGTGGATTTCAAAGTTCAATGTCGTAGCGCATACAATTGTTTCGTTCATCGCATTAATTATTTGAAGGAAATATTCCGGTATGGTGCTATACCAATGTGCCCAAAAAATTACAAGTAAAAAACATTTTTTTCGGACCATGTGAAATATTTTCACTTTTTATTTGAATTAACGATTTTCGTTTATCTTTAATTTATTCTTATTTCCTGATATTTATAGTGTGATATTTGATTTCATTGAATTATTAACAAATTCATCAACCTTAAAAGAATTCTCAATATGAATTTTTAAGTAATCAAGATACATTTCCTCCAGAAAATCTTCAAAATATTCTAAGCGCACGCTGGTATGTTTGTTCCGAACTCTTTTGTTGCAAGACGAAAAGAAATGTTAATGGTTGGGGATATTTCCTATACATCGAGCATCTTAGTGACATTTTTTGAAGATGGAATTCTATCGGTGGTGCAGATAAATGTCTCCTCTCGTATTCTTTAGTTTAGTAGCAGGTTCTTTGACGTTCTTCGATCAGAGAGGAAGCAGGAAATGTCTTGAGTGGATTCTAATGCAAATTTAAACAGACATAAAGTCATGTCTATTTCCACCTGTTACTTCGAATATCTTCATAAAATGGCGTTTGTCTGTTTTTTTTTCACTTTGTTACTATCCTCGTGTAGTGCGTCGACTGAGTACCGTGCAGTCGTTCATCTATCAATCAAATCTCCCTAAAAAATCAATCAATACATGCTGTTTTTGCAGGATTATTTTTCTGATTTATCTATTTTATCACAGCCTCCAATGTCTCCTTGTTGTTTCTTCACCGTCCTTCGTGTTCAGTTTATTTACCGAGGAAAAGGCTGTGTTTGGCCAGGGCTTTGCTTATTTGAGCGCAACTGATATCTTCAGTTTAAAAATTTTATGGCAAATCATCAACGAGATGATCATTTTACCGACTCAGAATCGGTGGTTGAATTTAAAAATTTGATTTATAATTGTAATTTAGTCAATAGTGCGTCGCAAGACGAAACAAAATTTAACTTTTATATCGGATTAAATTTTTATCTTCACACAAGAGTTATGCATATTAATTTTTCATTTAAGCTTCACTTTTATTGACTATCACTTTTCTCGAACACATCTAGGCTGTATTCATTTTTTTTTTGCTTTCTTAGGTGAGTATTTTTTCATTATTGAGGCTCCCCGATTGGAAACACTTCTGTCTTTCCGCCATACTTGCTACAGAAAAAGCCTCTACACATCTCTCCCACATCAGTCGAGGAGATGCAGAATGGGTTCAAATTTACCCCAGCACTGCATAGGAAATGCCTTTCTATTGCAGTCCTGGGACAGTTGTTTTCCTTAGTGTGGGTCGGCCCAATAACAGTCGTGCTCTAACATACTTCCACAGCGCCAAGAACCCGATACCTTAGACTCAATGCAGGCTCTTCGTCCCTTTTTGAGTAGTCCAATGGAGTTACGGCCTTGCAAAGACTTTAAATTCGAGTTTTCTATTGGAAGATACTCTGAGAGTGTGGCGTTCTCTATCGTTGGAGGTCTCCTCCAAGTTGTGCTGTAGCGATTCTCTTGGAAATGGGGCGATTTTTCTCCTCCAACTAATGCTATACAGCGATCGAAGACTGCGAGAGCAAGTTACCTTGTTCATATCATAGGCGACGAAAGAGGTGCCTGTCTCAGTTTTTTAATTTAAGCTATCCTAAATTATGCAACGCTGGATGCAGAAACCGTATTAGAAATACTGTAATTATATAATTTTATAGAGCTCGCATTTTATTTTCGTTCTGGGATAGGACTATTGTCTGTATGTATAGTTGAATTGTATTGGCGCTCGCTGAGGAAAATGTGAGATTTCGAGCTGAGAGTTAAGCAAGCCTTTTTCTGTGGAAATTCATTTGTAGTTTTGTTCCGGACCATCTGCTCTTTGACATCTCATTTTTTCAGCATCTATTAATTTTTCTTGAACTTTATGTTGTTTCATTAATTTCTTTTTGAGCATACTGTTTCTATGCACCTTATGAATAGATTCCATGTTCTCTTAATTAACACTGTATTAAATGGTGCCTTTCTCCTGCCTCTGTTTGAAACGAATTTGTTGCGGTTAGGGAGACTTAAACTAACATCTAATTTAATCTTTGAACCTTGCAAACTACCTGAGGGAATTTCGCACCGTGGATTGCCTGACTGTCGAGGTGTTTGAATTTAGAAAGCCGAGAAACTTCAAAGCCTCGGTCGCCTGAAGCTTCTGTGTCTCTTGAATGCCGCACTTGTGGCTGGGTCGGCAACGCAGATGTTGCTCTAGATGGCACACTCAAAATGACAGACTCTGAAATGTTAAAACATCTGTTATTACGGGGTACAATTTTTGAGAAGCATAAGAATGATTTATTTAAACTTGTGTTGTTGAACCTTACAGTTTTTTTATTCTTTGCACTAATCTTGTATTCGAATTAGATTTTTGTCAGTTTCTGAGCAAAAAAATGGATCCTAACAGTTTTGACTTGCATTTTTGTCAATAATATTAGTTTGTGAAAAAAATTGTATCCCTGCAACTGTGTTGATACTGGCTACGACTGTGATTTTTGTCTATTTTTTTGGTATGAAATTGTATCTATGCAGTATCGTCGGTATTGGCTCCAACTTGAATTGTGATCAATTAGTTAATGAGGAAAAATTTCATTCTTGGAGTTTTGGAGTGAATGAAATAAAGCGCCGAGTTCCAAAGCTGGGAAGTTTCCTCAGGATGCAGGTCTCGACACTGGCTCTGCATCCGCTCGTCCAATATTGCCTTCATGCGGATCACGTTCCGACGTCAACTTGCTCCGCATAAATCCAATTTGAAAATTTCATGGGTTTGCTTGGCTGTGTTTTAACGGAATCTACTCTAGACGACACGTGAGCTGCGTCCTCGCATCTTCCCAAGAGCTGAATAAAGATACCGTCATTAGAGCGGCAGTGTTTCCTTGTTTTCTTTCGGGATTTTGAGGCGATCAAAGCGCGCATTTTCTCGTCGTTAGATTGCGGACGCCAAGTTTGCGAAAATTCCTTTCTTTCAAGCAGCGTCTTCACTTTGAATGAAGGTTCCGAGAAGCAAATAACTTTTTTCAAAGTTCAAAGCAATTAAATGTTGGTTTTTCTGATACATTGTGCAATTACTCAAGCTATTAAATGGGATTGCTTGAATGAGTTATGTTACTTTATATTGGTTCGGAATACGTGGTATTTAGGTCAAATTAGTCCAAATGTATAGCGGCAGCTCTCATTGTATTTGTGAATCTACTAATCATATTTGAACTATGCCAATGTTATAATTATTTGAACGGCCATTGCATTTGTGAATTTACTAATAAAAGTTGACCAATGTCAACTGTTTAATTCTTTGACTGGAGGTTCTTCGAGGTCTGTTCGCGAATGCTTGCTCTCGCTGCTTTCAACAGGCGTCACCCATAACAGTTTTATGCAGCACTAAACTTCAGCAACCTTGTGACCTCTCATCGTGAGGGCGGCTTGATAGAAAAGAGTAGGGCTTTAGCTCAGGAAAATATTGCATGCCTCGATGTTTCTAAACCAGGATGGAAGGTGTCTTTTTTATGGGATGTTCAAGTTTTGCTTTGACTTGGTCAAACTATGCTGAGTCAGCTCTTGAATCCCGAGCAAATCAGCAGAAGACGACAGAGCCACCCATCGAGGCACGAATAAAAAATAAGGTTGTCTCTTTAATGGAAAATAATTCGATTCACGAAATCTATCATCGTAGTAATCCCAGTTTCATTTGCAACAGCTTCGAACTAAAAATAGGTGTTAGTTTTTTGCAGTACGGTAGATGTCGTTAATAATTAAAATAGTGTCTCTTGATGCAGTTTTGAAACACTTTGTTCCTTGTGTGAAATTACAATGTGTTCGTGAGTTACTCTATCTCTTTGTTGTAGAATATAATGAATATTATGCCATAATTGCGGCAGCATCATCCCTTTTATTGATCGTGTTTGAAGATTGGACAGACCTCTCAGTTGCAGCTGGCACATCTTCAGTCTCTCACATATCAGACATGAATGAAGCTACCGCAGAAGTGAAGTTTAACATGCCATGCTCTGAGTTTTAAAAGAGGCTAAAACTAGGACATTTTTTCAGTGTTCATTGAGAGATAAACTGGATGAACTGAGCTGGTCAACTTTTTTCACGAATTGACGTTATATCTCGAGTATTAATGTCATTTATTGATGGTTAAATTTTTCTCTCTGAGACACTTGTGTCTTACAGCGATTTCAATTGCTTGGCAGCAGAAAATACATCATTGAAGATGATTATTCCTGTCACATATTTTTATTACTTGAACTCCAAGAAATGTTTGATTGAGAGATCTTTCATACTTTCCTACATCTTTTCTGGCTTTAAGTTTTTATTACCGGTTTATTACATGCTCTGGGAACTGCAGAATTATTTTGAGCAACACAGAGTCAAATACAGCGAAAAATGAAATGTGTAGAATGACGCAAAATTTGAACAGACTCTAATAGCACTCATTTAGAATCTCAATTTTGAGCCACTTGACTATTTCTGCGTTGCTGAAAACCTAGACAAAAATACCGGTAGCCCGGCGTTCGTTGCTGAAAACTTATGGAAGAGAACCCGTAGCTATGGGAGGCCAAAGTGCAGCCGCAGCTTAGGCCGCACTACGGCAGTCTCGCGGTCGCGCCGACCGCCCTGCCATCCTTACCCAACTTGCGCCATTTTTGTGGCCAAACTACCGACATAAATCCTGTGCTACGGTGCGAGCGTGACTGCACGGCCGTCTTTGATGGGGACGTCTTTGTCCCGTGACGTCATTGTCTCGTGACGTCTTTGTCTCGTGACGTCTTTGTTGGTGACGTCTTTGCTGGTGACGTCTTTGCTGGTGACGTCTTTGCTGGTGACGTCTTTGTCTCGTG
>JACJUY010009352.1:0-26816 GCA_014220935.1 Platorchestia sp. MABIK | reverse complement strand
AGCCTACAATAGATCATTAAGGAAAACATCTGTGAAAGAGAAGTTAAACAAAATAATGCACAATTAAGTTTCTTCCTTCGATGAAACCTGATCCCTAAATTGTCTCATTTTGGTAAAGCCGATATGATCAGACTTAATATTTGTACATTTCATCATCAAAGGGGTACAACTTCTGTATCGCACTTGAAATGGCATTACAAATCATTCGCGAACACAGTGAGGATAAGTTCGTAATCTATTCAGACTCCCTAAGTGCACTGACATCACTGCGAAACGCACGCACGTCCCATCCTCTTGTACGAATCCTCAAACACCAAATTGACGATATAATCAAAGATTGCAAAACTTCAATTGTGCTGGATTCCGAGTCATGTGGGTATAGGCGGCAACGAGTCAGTCGACAAGCTTGCAAAAAATGCCGCACTTCGCCCTGCGGAAAGTATAATGATCTTTTGTCGAGACTGGTACCCAATTATAGCTTGCAAAATCAATACCCGGTGGAAAGAAAACTGGCAACAAGAGGGAAACTTTTTATAGAACATCCGACCTGACCCGTCTCCCCACTAAAAGAACAAGCTATCCCGAAGAAATGAAGTAATTCTCAATCGTCTCAGATGTGGCCACACACACCTCACTCATGGATACCTAATGAACAACGCCGTACAGAAGCCTCCACCCGGCTGTCCTCTCTGCCTACGTTGCCGCCTTGCCGTGCATCATTTGATTATGGACTGCCCAGCTTTACATCACGCAAGACGTCGCTACATCAGCCTATTCGAGGATAACAGTCGCCCACCTCCTTCTATCAAGGACGTGTTGGGGTATGAAGCCCCTATTACTGAACTCCTAGAATATCTCCGGAAAATCAACGCATACGACCTCATATAAATGGTCTATCCAACTCCTTGGAAGGAATTTATGCCTTGAACCATCTGCCGTAATCAACCGTTACGCTCACCACAAACCCCATACTATGAAAGAGCATCCTGAATACCCTATAACCAACGTGCGTTCATAAAAGATCAGCACCACAGCACCAGAGAGTATTCCAAGTAAGCGGCCGGGCGTTCTGTGCTACCACTCTCATCTTTTTGAGGGGGTTCCAGCACGGGTAAGACGCTCGGCCAAAGAGAGGAAGGGCCGCTGGAACCCCCACTTTGGGGGTTCAGCTTGTCCAATTCATGATTACCTAGTGTAAACTAGGGGGTCCATGGTTGCAAATTGCTGGTGACCCTGGTGGAAACCCAACCCTAAAATTATTATTATTATTCTGTATCCAAGGGAATTGGCGATCCCAGGGGGAATTTGTAAGGTCCCGAGTAAAGAGTTAGGTAGGCTTTTTTGTTAAAATTAATTTTCGTTTATTATGGGATGGACTATCTTTTTTTTTTTTGAGTTCACTGCTGTCCTGTTTCTCAGCTCCTACTACTTTTTCATTAAACTTTCTTGTTGTTTCATGAACTTCTTTCTGGACGTACAGTTTCAATGCATCTTGTGCATAGATTCCGTGTTTCCTTAACTCCATATTTTAGGGTGCCTTCTTACTTCCTCTACTTCGAGTGTCTTTGTTGCGGTTAGGGAGCCTTTAACCTACCATCTGATCTCGAATCAACGTTACGCAAAGCATCGACATTACTTTTTTAATATCGTAAATCACGCACTAAGAGTCCCTAGGGCTTCGCCAGTTTCAGAAAAGTTTTATCTTCACTTTCCAGCTTGCGTGGTAATGTTTCAACTTTTCTTCTATCATTTATTTTTTTTCCTTTCGCAATTTCTGATTTTAGCGACGACAGTACTCCTAAGGTGTGGTAGTAGCTGGAATGTGCTCCAAAATTGTCCATGCTAATTGTCTCTCGGTTATTACAGGGTCGGCCAGAAGTAACTTACCCTTCTAATTTGATAATAAAAGTAAAACAATGAACGCTAGGAAATTGAAACTGATTTATTAGAAAAAAAATTTCATGGTTTATCAACACTATTGTTATTAACTGGAAGAGAAAGGATATTGTTGGGAGAGTGCTTTCCAAATAACTCGATTTTACGATTTGGTAACATCCCTTGGCCTCCTTGTTCTTCAGATTTGTCCCCATGCGACTTCTTCTTGTGGGGCTCCCGTAAGTCACGAGTTTATGTAGCCAATTTAACAAATTTACAAGAACTTAAAAACAAAAGTTATTATGAAATAGCTCAACTCTCGCCAGATACACTAAGGAGCGTTATGGAAACGACAAAGAAAAGAGCCCTAATTTTTCTAAACAGCCGTAGCACTCATTCGAACGTATTTAAAACTTAGCGTTCATAAACCAGAAAATGTTTTTCTTTCAAATTAAGCAAGTTTCAACTCCCTAGCGTTCATAGTTTTCCTTGTATTAGCAAATTAAAAGGCTCTGTTACTTCTGACCCACCCCGTAAATGTATAGCGATTGGTGTTATTTTTTCAGTCATAGTATTAAAATGTTTGAGAGTTCTCTTCACGTTGTTCTTGATGTCATAGCGGAAAGGTATTTCTAAGAGATTTCAATTCTGCAAGATAGATTTCACAAAATGGGTATTTTACGTTTCAAGCATCTGGTTACAGCTGAAGTCTTATAATTTTTCCAACCGGAAAGGAAACAGATTTGTAATTTCTGAGCGGTGACAGGAGGAAACATAAGTGTGACCAACCTGTTATCTGATGGGGGACCTATTCATAAAGTACTGGAATTTGTTGAAGAAGTGAATGTATTCGGGAATATATGATGTTAAANGCGGGTAAGACGCTCGGCCAAAGTGGGGGTGGGAGCTGGAACCCCAACTTTGGGGTCCTAGTTTCAATCTTTCCACATTTATTGTTCCCTTCCATTCATGTACCCTGGTTCTTCAGGTAAAAATTCCGAGTTTCAGCCATATTGACCTCCATCTTTGTTCGTATGGTAATTGAATCCTTATGATGACGGGTAAAAGAAGCAAATGTTGTGATATGTGTTAAAATGTCCATGACGGCTCTGTTTCAGGTCGCTCATGCTAATCGGTAGTTATCGACATTTATGTAATGCTATATCACTGTGTAACGAATGGGGGGTGAAGTTCTGGAGAATGGTAGTGGCCCGACGAAAGAGGGCATATTTCATGTGTTATGCCAGCTATTGTTCAAGTCGGACATGAGTTTTATTTTTTTGGTGAAAAGTGTATTGTATTGAGTTGTATCACACTTGACTGAGTAAGATGGAATATGCGAGCAATAACGTGGGAATTGAAGTAATCTGTATAGATAGCGGAGAAAGATGGAAGACACTCATGACCTCAGCGTACCACCTTACAACAGCACAGTAACTTTGGTAGAAATGCCAAAGCGACAACTAAATAGTCCATGACCGAAGTTGTCGTTAACTGAGTTTATTATTAAAATTATTATTATTCATTTATATTTTAATTAACCGAAGCAAGTTGCATATCATAGGATGTGAGGCGTTCATGTCTATATATATTTATATGTATATATTTATATAGACAAATACTTTATAACATTTAGTAATTAAAGGACATAGTGTTCAATATTTAATTGCTACAATAATGCATTCATCGATTAAATATGGATGCCAGGCTACTTTTGCCATGTAATGAAACTAGGCCAAATGCATGTTTTACTGTATTGAGGGATTTTCACTAGGAAAAGTGTAGCTGCTGGACTGACTACCACAATACTGCCAATATTCCTGTAGTTACTCAAAGCAGCTACACTTTTAGTTCAACGATGCTCGTCATTCAAATTTTCAACGATTTAGACGTCGATCATGGAGACAGAGCAATTTGAAAAATAACTATTCTTGAAAACACATTCTTTATAACGCAATATGATGTAGCGGTTATTATTCAAAAATTGTCTGAACAATCGGTAGGTAAGAGTAGGAGAGCACAGCAGATTATGAAAAAATTGCGGGAGAAAGATTTGTACGGAAGATTTGTACTTCGGGAGCCTATTCTTACAATTTGAATACATACAAGGCCTATAATCTATGTAGTCAAAAATAAATAAGCATTAAAGATAATGGACATCGTAAAATAACTAATCCTCTTTCTATGTATGTCGTTCAACAAGTATTCTAAAAGAATTGAAAACTTTCTTGAAGCGAGCAACATTGTTTGCCAGAGTAATTTCATCCTTTGGTTTATTTACGTTGACAAACGATGAACTCTGTGTTCATTTCTGAAATATAAAGTAACATTATGAGGACTTTCATTTGATTTATCCTTTTATCACTCGAAAAGAAACATTTGAAATTGAGAATTACAATGAGTATGCAAGTCGCAAACGGAGCTTTGTATTGATAAATATGAAGGTTTTGCTCAGTATGCACACAAATTTAATAATTACGTGGCTATTAAGCATTGCATACGAGATCATCAAAGTTTTTCAGTATCATAGTTTCCAGACGATTTAATTTTTTTCAATACGTTTGTGCGGAAACCCGGCAGTTCCTGCCATGGTGCAATCATACGTACGGCAGCCAGTGCATCACTGCCGCAAGTGTGGTGTGGGTCACGTGGTATGGGTATTGTGACGCCATCAGCTAAAACGTTTCCTATTGGCTGGCTTGTCTAACGGTTGGGAGAGGCTGTTCCCTTTGAAGTGGACCTACCTGTCTTATGTATACCGTGCCCCACAGCTACCGAAAATTGGCTTCACTTTAGAGCGCTGACCACGATATTCATAAAAAGGAGGTAGTGGCAAACCAGTCTTTCATAGAATCGAGTGGTGTGTAGGGGACGTCATGGAAACGGACCAATAGCAGCGCTAAAATCTGGCAACGCTGCTAGCCCTAAATCTGGCACCACTGCGAGTTCTTGAACATGGTAGACTAAAGGAGGTAAAGTCACTTCTACGGGGTCATTCGCTAATTCGACTAGCCAATAGAAAGCTTCATTTCAAACAAGCCGGATGACGTCACCTACACACCATTACGTCAACGACGGTGGCAGTGTACTACTACGCAGCGTACTCTGCCCTACCAGACGAACGATCAACAACAGGACCGACTGCCTGTGTGCTTCCGCAGGTACGAATTTTTATTTTTGAAAAATTGAATTCGGTCCGGCTACGGGCGAATCTATCAGAACTAAAAGGTTATCGATCTTCAATTTAATCCTACCTGTAGTCTCATAAATTAAAAGCTCTATCCAAACTATCGGAAAATTAACTTTATCCAATCATACAAGCCGTTTTATTACCTTCTTCATGCGGATGAGGCTGACGATCGCGCACCGGATCGTAGGGATAAAATAAAATTCCGTACTCAGATATTTATTTGAAATAAAACATGCTATACATTTCGCTTGATTAGATTAGATTATAAGTTAGTTTGAGCCTTCCTAACCGCTACAAAAAAGAGCGTATCGGTGAGAGTAAGGATGAAGGCACCATTTAGTATTCAGCTGAGGGAATGCGGAATCTATGCACAAGGTGCATAGAAACAGTAAGCTAAGGAAGAAGTTAATGAAACAAGAAAAAGTTGAAGAAGAAAAAGAAGGTGCAGAAAAACAGGACAGCAGTGAACCGAAAAAAGATGGGTCGTGGGCCCTCACGTAATCCCCCTGGGAGCGCTAATTCCCATAGATCCAATAGTTATATCCCCTTGAGGGGAAGATACCCTGTACATAGAAACATTAAATTGAGGAGCAAGATTATGACGAAATTAACGCTGAAGAAGAAAATCATAGGTGATGAGAAACGGAACAGCAGTGAATAAAAAGGAAAGAAAGTTCTTAACAAAAGAAAACAAATCTTTGAAATTTAAAAAAAAGGCCCTAACAGACTCTCTCCCTGGAACCTAACATACTTGTAACTAGTTCTTTAAGAATGGGGAGCAAAATATAAGCAACAATTTGTCCCTGGAAAAAAATTTCCTCACTTAAAAATACAATAAATTCTTATCACGTAACTTTTTGGCGATGATGAATGAAATAAACTATTTTCCTATCAAAACAACATTTGGTACACCACCGCTCTAAGCGCGTTTCAACATTTTCCGATTATAAATTCCAAAATCTACGCAAAAAAAAACAACATAAAACTAATAATTAAAATCTAGGAAAGGACTTGAGTAATCACAGACGACAAAAGACGAATAAATAATAAACTGCACCACTCCTAATGCAGTAGCGCTATATTCAAACATCAGGACACTCTGCGTGCCAGTAAGTAAAAAACTATAAAATAAAAATAAAATGAACACTTAAAATTCAAAAATGGAAAAATCTAGCATGATGGATTACAACGATATACTTTAGAATGACCAGTAAGTCAAGATTACAATTTGAGCACCAATTCTTCTAACTCTCTGCAATTCTGCATGAAACAAATATATCATAATTTACCATACACACCTTCCATTGTCGCAAACCCAGCCTTGCTCCTTACTAAAGTCCCGTGCAAGACAGCCCATATCTTGCATAATTAGGGACTAGGTCTGNCGCATGAGAGACGCCACTGCACTTGGTCCACCTGCACAATAAAGAGGAAACTACAGAGAATGTACACAATTTGGGTCCATTTTTAAACTATTATTACTTTTTCAAGTCAGTTCCAATGAAAACTATTTTTTTGCTGATGAATGTTTGTTTAAAAATTTTAAATTACAACATAGAACATCAAATGGAAACACTTAACCTCCACTGGTTTTCATTAATTGTGTATTTTTTAGAATGGTGATTCAGTTGTGGTTCACAATGTAGAATGTCCATGAAATATGGATTTTTGCTACACATACGTGTAATACTAGTGCACTCAAAACCAAAACTTTCACTCACTACATTTTTTCCAGCAACTTCCACTAAGGGTGCACGCACCTCATCTGACACATCAACAGGTCGCTCATTCGCACTCTTTCCATTTGTACTCCTTTCACCAAGCTCATTCATCTTTACACTTTCAGCTGCCACATTTACACTATCATTTGCTTCAACATTCACTGCACTCTCACTCCTTGCATTATTCTCATTCTTCCTTGTATTCAACTTCCTTTCATCTTCTAAATCACACATCAAACCAACATTCAGAGCTTTCAGCCTCTCAACCTCTTCTTCTAACTTCTTTATCACATCATTCAAGCATTTCCAGCACGTAAACACAAGATCATCCAACTTTTTCCGACTCATCTCTCTCAAACCTTTGCATGCATCTATTTCCACCCACTCACAACTAGTCGAGCACTGAATCTCATCATCAATCCCACTCGCACCTCCCTTCCTACTACTAGTGCTATTTCTTGCCATTCTCAAAACACAGACTTCTATCTCAGTACAAACTTTACAGGCAAAAGAAGCCTTTATTTAGTTACTAAAAATCAAGTTATCAAACAAAAAAAAACAAAAAACGTTACAAACTACTCTTACAGTCATTCCACACAATACCACTCCTGTACAACTCTGAAGTTAGGTGGCTGTCACGAGGAAAGGTTCTTAAACGATTGCTTGAATTACGGACCGAAGGAGAGATGTTTCTGGCTGAAAAAAAACATCAACTGACGGACAGAATTCCTGATTCAAATTGGCTGATGCAAGTAGCATACCTTGCAGATATATTTACTAAGATTAATTCCTTGAATATATCGATGCAAGGTCGCGATCGGACATTGATTGGGCTCTGAAAAATTGTCGTCATTCAAAGCAAAACCAAAGTTGTGGATAAATAAACTTAAAGCAGAAAAACAGCATCTTTTCCATCGCTATATATACCCCTGAAAAATGATGTTTTTTTTTCTCACTGAAGTCCACGACATTATTGAACAACACATGTCCAAGTTAATCACTGAGTTTGACCATTATATTCCCGAAAATGCACATAAATACAATTGGATAAGAACCCATTCAGCATTGCCGCTGAAAACCTACCCCAGGAAATTTCAAACATCATCGACCTACAGGACCGGTTTATTGAAATTGATAATGATGAAACACTTCATTACAATTTTAAAAAACAACATGAATCACTAGGCTTACTTTGGATAAAAGTGTGCAAAGAAAAGTAAATTCTGGAGCTGAAGCCACGAAACCCTACTTCCCTTTGCGACAACATATTTGTGAGAGGCAGGGTTTTCTGCCCTGAGAGTCATAAAAACAAAATACAAAACGGCTTGCAACCCGATGATGACCTAAGGTGCAGTCTAACAACAAACTGACCCAGATTTGAGGAGCTGACCAACGCAATGCAGGGCCAAGGTTCTCACTGATTTCAGCAGGAGAAACATTACGCTTGTTTATTTGTGAGGAGGTTTAATTTTTTGAAAGGATGTATCTCATCAATTTTTTCCTTATTTATATTTTGGAAGCGTGAAGGTAAAATAAACCTAATTCGCTTCTGTAATAATGAAAAATATGTGTTTCTTGATTTTTTATGACGTCACTGTTGTTCTAATGTGCTGCTTATATTGATAAACACGACAGCAATCATTTTTGTTTCTGTAGCGTAAGCCTATAGTAACCTGTTTTCAAAAGAATAATCATATCATGAACGAATTTTTTTTAATGTTATGGAGGCTGGGTCGCGGCAGTTATTTTGGGCAGATTTTGGGTCACTATCAAAAAAAGATAAGAACCACTGCTCTAGTGTAACAGAAACTGACCGAACGCTTGACGTTTCAAAAGGTACTGTCTCAAAAGTAATGACTGCATATGAAAGAGAGGGAAAAACGTCCTCAGCAAAGTACAGGTCTGGCCGAAAGGTTAAGTCTGAGAGGATCGTCGGACTCTAAATCGAATTGTTAGAGAGGGTCGCAAGACCACGGCTCAGTAAATCACTGCTGACCTTAATGAACACCTACAGAACCCAGTTTCCACAAAAAACTGTTTATCGGGAGCTGTGCAAATCTGGATTTCACGAAATAGCTGCAATTAGAAAACCTCTGCTCTCAAAGACAGAACGAATCATCGTTTGCCTTATTTCTTCCGCCATCGTCTCTAAAAGAACTGGAGAGTATTTTAAGTGAAAATTGGCTAAAATTCCTTTTTAAACAACTCATAATGTTTGTGTTAATCGATACCTCGGAGAACTGAGGCTGTATTGCCTCAAAAAATGGACCTATATCAAATTAAAATATATTTTGTCGATTTTCCAAGGTGTTTTCATTATTTTGTCCAGCCACTGTACATGAACACTAGTGTTAAACAGATTTTTTACTTACGGTTCATCGTTTTCGTCAGTTATGAGAGAAACATTACTTGAAAATACTATCCGAAATTGCACAATTGCACAAAAAAATTTATAGAGTGATTATTATTTAATGATATATGGAAATCCAAATGTGGGTAATACTTCAATCGAAACCAGCTGGTCTGAATGCCAGGAGTAAATGTTTTTTATACAATGCATTTGTGATTTTATTCATACTTGAAAATAAAATGAGCTCTTCGCTTCTTTGATGAATTGAAATGATTAATGACTAGTTCACTAAAAATTTTAATTTCTAACATCATTTGTGGTGCTTTCGATTGACTTTGCTGGAGCAGACAGTCTTTCGTTTGTCATGGTACTGCGCAAAAAAGTTTCAACTCTCTTCAGAGTAGAGAAGCACCTTTCTGCTTCGACTGCTGTCATCGGAGTTGTTATTAACAATTTCAGTAGGTAGACTGCTTCTGAAAATGTTGACAGTAAATGATTTTCATTCATTATCTCAATCAGGTCAATGAGATTTTTAGACTTGTACAAATCTTTTTTGTGTACAGCGCCGTTAGTTCAGTTCTTAATTTTTTTCAAGCATTGGATAAACAGCAAATGCTTGTGAAAGTGCGGTTGTGTTACGGGGAATTTTTTTAGCACACACTAGAAAATAATTTACAAGAAGTCACTTTCTCGCTTCCAAATGATTTGTAAAACTGAACCTCGGTTTGCACTGCAACAAAATTACACCACAAACCTCTTTGTTACTTCAGATTTTCCTGTACTAAATTTGAATCAAAAGAGTCACATTCCATTCTTATTTTCAGAATGGTAGCAATAAAATTACACCACAAACCTCTTTGTTACTTCAGATTTTCCTGTACTAAATTTGAATCAAAAGAGTCACATTCCATTCTTATTTTCAGAATGGTAGCAATAAAAGAATTTCTGGAAGAATTCGCCTTAGCTGCTTCAATGTTTCCAGACTGAAAATGAGAAAATAGGATGTCAGCAAGAGGCACTACATTGGAAAAAATCAACATAAATTGGGAATCAGTATCACTTTAAATTTTCTTCATACCACCTGCTGTGATTCCAATATTTCTTAAGTTAGATGCTTTCAGAATACCGCAAGATTCAATTAGATCATCTTTCATTGCATGCACAGCATTAATTGAAGGGTGGAAAGGTTTAGTGGACTACTTGCATTTTTCTGGTCGAAAAAAATGAACTAGACTAGTGGACTCTAGACGAGTACGACAGTGCCACAGCGAAAGTCATTGGTAGCATGCATTAGTAGACTACTCAACTCGAGTCTTCTTCAACTGCTCTGAGCGAGATGTGTTGAGTTCTTCTTTACTGGACTACACGCCAGTGAAGCTCTCCCTACAACCTTTTGAAAGGTGCTGTGCAATTGGTTGATCAAGTGTACTACGCTCCTCCCATTTTTCATTTTGTTGTTTCTGTTTTTTGTTTCAGATTGATTATTTCACTGCAGTTTCTCATTAATATTTCTTTTTCAGCAATGATGTTCTTTGCCGCTGCAGATTGTGGCTGTTAGTTATTGAAATTATTCGCATGGGATATGGAATTTTGATACAAACACAAATGTATTTTTTCGCGTTGAATGAAAAACGGTATCGTTCCAGCTGTGTGTGTCTGTGCTTTTAATTTCCCATTTCATTCTAACAATCATTTCTGAATCTGATACTACCGGTTGAGGTAAATTTGTTGAGAATGTATTCTTTTCAGAATCACGTTGTAATAATTCTTCTCTTTATCAACTAATTCTTTTTCAACTATCAAATGATTTTTACTATCTCAAGCTGCAGTTTGAGATTAATTCATTCAAAACTTGGAAATGTTTCATATAGCAAAAATAGTTGTGTTCGCATTGCTATTACAATCAATGAAGGTAATAGTGCTGTTTGCGTTTATAGTATCTGCGATTAATAACTCTGCCGACTGTTGGGAATATGAAATGAAGAAATCAATTTAATGACTGAAAACTAAGCGAGTCTTTCTCACCATTTCAACCGGCCCAACATTAATTTTTATTTTATTCACTACTCGTGCTTGCTCATAACGTATCATTCGAATCATCTGACTCATCTTTGATAACACATATCTTTGTTCAAATTGCAATCAGGAGAACTACATCAGTAGAGGAGTACAAGTTTCAGTATAACGTCCCCCGAAAACGTTTACATTTAACGGTCACGTGGATCTTGCTGGCTCATAACAGTTGAAAATTAATTTTGGAATAATTTTCTCAAAACAGCCAATCTCTCTGAAATTCTGAAACCAATTTTGTAAGCTTGTAATCCATTGCGTTTTAAAATTTTCGCTTAAAAATTTACCCAAAATTAATTTTCGTTCGTTGCAGCCTCCCCCTCTCTGTCTCTACATTAAAATATGGCTGATGAGGGGGAAAGTAGGCATAAATTTTCGGTTTGCTTTCTATGTGACAATAATTGTCGAGAAAGTATTGACAAGTTTATCCTATTGAAAAATTTAGACCTGTAGCTTTAGTCTCGATATTCACGTATTATATCTTCATCGCTTGTTAGTGGAATCATTTGCAACCTTTAAAATGCACATGCCAGCTGGCAGGAGTAATAAAAAACGAATGCATAATTCTTCAATGAATTTGGAAGACCCACTGAAATTGTTGTGAATAAATTAGTATGAAGGTGTTGAATAATCAAGTTATTCATGTAGACCATCGAACTATGCACGATTAAATTGAGATTGATAATTTCTTGCTATCAAACTGCTGACTTGATTCATCATCTTTAATTGACACCAATAATTCTCATTAATTAATTACTAATACAATTTTCATTTGTTAATTAACTAAGAAGTACTGTCAATTAATTGAAATGCTCAACTTATTTTCATTCACTTGTCCTTGTTCATCACTTCCTTCCACAATTCGATTTTACAGCGAAAAGCTTTGAAATTTTTCGTAACATTTAAACATACGATCTAACCGGCAACTGTTCAATGCAAGTATTTTGAAAGTAATATTGCCGTACCTTAAAAATTTTAGCAGAAAAATCTGAGAGCCATTATTCGCATTTGACTTCATAGAAAGTGACGGGATCAGTAATAAAGGTTAGGCTGTAAATTCCTACTAACCTTATTCACACGTGTAAGGAATAATTTCAAACATAAATACGATTACTCAAGATGAATTAGTTGCTTTTTAACCATGCGCTCATCCAACCCAACCAACCAAAGAAAGTAATTCTGTAGTAGTGCATAGGCAAATAAAAAACAGACTCAGGAATGTTTTAATCAACGTGAGTCAGCGCAAGGGCTCCATTGCTGACTTATGATGAACAAACACTTCAAAAATATTTTGGCAGAATTAAAATTTACTATTAGGAAGTGAAAAGTCACTAATCTCTACGTTTGGTCACATCACATTAAAAAAATTACAGTCGTTAAAAGATTATTAGATTATTAGTTAGTTTAGGCCTCCCTATCCTCAACATATGAGATCCAAAGAGAGGAAAGAGGAAGGCACCACTTAGTATGGAGTTAAAGGAATGTGGAATCTATGCAGAAAGGGCATAGAAACAGTAAGATGAGAAAGAAGTTCATGAAACAAGATCAAAGTTGAAGAAGAAAGTAGTAGGTGCTGAAAAACAGGACAGCAGTGAACCGAAAAAAGTTGGTCCGTAACCAAACAAAAACCTGTTCTATTTCAACAAAAAGGAAGCCTACATAACCTTTAGCTCAGGCCCTCACATAGTCCCCCTGGGAGCGCTAATTCCCATAGATACAACAGTTGTATCCCCCTGAGGGGTTACAGTCGTTAAGGTAGAGGTTATATGTCATAGAATGAATTTCTCAGACTTCAATTTTAAAATAGTTACAGCTTGAGAAATATCAAAGATCAGTTTCATCAACGATACAAATGTATACATAAAAGTTTTAACGAAAATGAAAGTTATTAGTCACTCTAACGAGAAAATATCCATGCCCAGGAAGTAACTTCTGCAGGGCTTTACTGGTGATTCTTTCACTGAAGTTCGTTTCCCTGTGTCGTGCAGCTTCCCCAGCACCTTGTGAAAGAGAAAAGTTTGACAGGTATAGAACCAGTGGGCCTGGGATTTTCTTCGACGAGCCCCAATCCTCTAATGGACGAGAACGGTAGGACTGGTCGAGTCTTGATAGCGTAGGATAAGTCTCGGCACGCGTAAAACATTAGGATGGGTAAGTCCTGTCAATAAAAATCGTTCCACACACGGTGGCACTAGATAATTGGTTAACTCTAACACATATGTTGATTAGAAAGTCGTAAAGAGAAAAGATTTCAACTGTTCACCATTTGCATCCATAACAAGTGCGAGTACGAAAAAACAGCGTTATCGGTAAAATTAATTTCAGCCGGACGAATATTCTTTTTCCTTTTTCTCCTGTTTTTCAATCTCATGTTTGTCACATTCATGATGCGCATTGACGTGTTTTCCATTGTAGTGAAATATTCGATATGAATGCATGGTCAATGCACTCGATAAAAATGGCAGACTCTTGGCATATGTTTATTTTTGACATTCAAAATGCTCCAGTTAACTACAGGTTGAAGAGGGTGTCAAGAGAAACCATCAAAGATAGACACGTAAAAAAGGAATCTATGCACAAGTGAGCTCAGATCCATGAGCAGCAAGTCCGAGAAAAGTTTTTGAAAAATGGCTGTAAAACGAAAAACACTGAACAAAGACAATGAAACAAAAAATGGCAAATGAACAAAATGAACGTTCACCTAAACTTCACTTCGGGTCCTGAAATTACCTCCTGGGAGCACTACTTTACATACAAACAAAAGTTGTATTCTCTTGACCAGTTTAAAAAAACCTTTCTCGAATCTTAAGTTTAAAATTTTTGTTGCAAGGCATCACCCTTTGAAACAATAAAAAGTGGATCTCGATTCAAAGAGTTAGGAGAAAGATGGCTTGGCAATCGTATTTTCAAATTGCGTAAAAGAATTCCGCCCAACTACGGGTGTAGTGAGAATTTATCACTCTATTTTCGAAACTATCCTATTTATTTTCGGTCATGTTAATCTTTTCCTAATTCATATTGTATTCGTGAACTGAGAAGAGCTTTAAAGTTTGCGAGTAGTATTTGAAAATAGTGATTAATAATCCTCACTGATTAGGTTCATATACAATAAGCATATCAACATGAATAGAACTTTGCGTTCTCTTGAAAAAAAATTAACTACGCCGCGTTCATTCATGCTGCAACTGGACAGAAAATAATGATGTCAACTTTGTAAAATTCCCTTCACATCATCTGGGATTAATTTTTGTATGAGATATTACATTCGTTAGCCCACCTTGTACTGTATCGGTAATTTTTGCAGTCACAAGCTATAGTGCGTTGTCACTGAAGAAGCGGACGGCAGGGGAATGCGACAGTATCTCCACCCCAGTTTCGTGCGCTTCAGGTCCATCTGCAAGATAACGTGAATGAGTATAGATATATTAAAACCGCCGTAGTCTCATGAGAGGAATAATAAAAAAACATCAATTATGTACACGCACAAGGAGATTCAACGCACAAGTGTGTTCCCACACAGGGAAATTTCACTGTTCCCTTTACCACATTTTACTGGTATCTAATTGAACTTATTATAACTGTGATAAAGGGAACATCAAAAGCAGACAAGGATATTGATTGTATGGTACCTTCATTAATTTGTCTGCACCTAGCTGACCCGCACCTTCTCGAGGTGATACCGTTATTATAGCCAGCTGCTTTAGTGTACAATTTACATTGTAACTGATTGTATTGAATTTTTCCATTCATCTAGTTCTTCTGGCTAGAACCAACGCGGGCGGTGCCCTCTAACATCAGGGTCTTATGTCTTTTTTGTACTAGTGTTCAGAATTTGTAAAAAGTATATAGAGAGTTCTCCCTAAATTCGTGTGCGGGCCCTTGCCCAGCAAGGACCCCTCCCTTTCCTGCCCTCGGCTCGGCGCTGAGGCAAGGAAACAAATAAAAAAAATGGACATCATGGAAGTTGCAGAGTAGGGGCCTCCGCCCGCGAAGATACAGACCGTCGGAGGAGCCCATCAGAAAAGGAAACACCGGAATATTCCCTTCGACCTAACAGAGGACAGGTACTTTCCCAAATACTTCTCAATAACTTTTGCCCCAGAAGAAAGAAAACGGTAAATCCCTTCAGTATAATGGAGGAAATCACTAAAGTTACAGGAGAAAAAGCGAAGCGACTCTTCAGCATGAACCGAGAGATGATGGTGGTGGAGGTGCGCAGCGAGCGACAGGCCGAGAAGATCGTTGATCTCTTGAGAGTGGAAGATGTGCCATGCCAGACGACGCAGTACGACCGATGCAATCATTCAATTGGACTAATTTATGTCAATGACTTCAACATTACAGACGTGGAGGAATTCCAGGTAGGACTTCAAGAAGAATACAATGTGGAGAACGTAACAAGAGCAACATTCATCAAACCACGAAACCCCGAAACGCAAGCCTTCCTAATAACCTTTCGACAAATATGTGCTCTACAATGTTTACATCCCTGGAGAACGGCATGACACTAGAGTGTACCCCTTCAACAATAAACCTATGATGTGTAACCACTGCCAAACGTATGGGCACACTGCCAAAAGATGCCGCAGCAGCGCAGCTATATGCAGGAGATGCGGTGGAGTTGGTCACTCGTCTCTGGGCTGCACATCGGACCAGGAGAAATGCCACCATTGCGGAGGCTCACATGCAGCGGGGAGTGCTGCATGTAAGAGAGAAATAGAAGAGAGGAACGTGCTGGAAATCATGCAGAGGGAAAAAGTGACTATGCGAAGAGCTAAACAACGGAACGAAGGAGTGACAGAGGCCGAACGTGCGATGCCATCAACTAAATATATTACCCACTTCGATTGTGAAATGAGTGAAGCACACCGCCGAAATATGTCCCCTTGGCTATTGGAAAAATGTATCGCAAATCACCTTGGAAGCCAACCCAAGACCATCAGATCAACGAGCAAAACGGTATTTACTGTAGAAGTGAGCGACGCAACACAGAGCCAACGAATGAAACGATTAAATCAGATAAATCACTTCCCCGTCTCAGTAGAAGAAAACCTCAACATCGGAATCCGCAAAGGCTTGATCTATGTCTATGAGTACGACATTAATAATTTTGAACAATTCAAGAAGGGTCTACTGGAAAAATGCGGAATTCAGGATGCAATTCAAGCAACCTGGATAAAACCCACCAATGTGCATACCAAACCCTTACTACTGTCCTTCAGACAATCGCCTATCCCAGAATACATAGACATACCAGGTGAACAAGCTAAAACTAAAGTGTATGAAAGTAAACCAAAGCCAATGATGTGCAAAAAGTGTTTAGAGTATGGACATGGAATCAAATATTGTCAAGGGGAAGAAACATGTTTGAATTGCAGTGAGTTAGGACATGGAATTGACAGTTGCGAATCCGACGAAACCAAGTGCTATCACTGTGGTGAAGGACATACAGCTGGAGCTAAAGTGTGCCAAATGAGGAAAGTGGAGGAGGAAATCCTGATGATACAGAGCCGGGAAAGAGTGTCCAAAGGACAGGCCAAACTTCTTTTCAACAGACGTCATCCGAACTTCAGTGTGAACTATTCCAAAGCTGTCACAAAAGGAATCTCCACAAATGAAACGGAAAAATCAAATAGAAAAAACGCCAGCGTTCAGGAGATGATGACGCAGAAAACCAACAAAATATCAAACAGAGCTATAACCCCAACTCGTAACGAGACAGTGAAGAGCAGTGGGCGGCAGAGAGCTGATGAAGAAGGTGGCGGCGGGACTGAAGTGGTCTGTGAGAGCCCAAACACAGGAAGAATCTACACAACAAGAGTTGACCTGCATCTGGACACAACAGCCTCCAAAAGAGAAAAGAATGGGAGAGAGAAGGAAAACAACGAGTACCATGGGCAAAAGCCAAAAACAGACAGAAGCGGTGAAGTGGACAGAGACATGTGTGAAGAAGAACTCAGAAACTCGAATCTTTCGTCTAAAAATGAAGCTAAAAAATCGCGCGGAACTTCTCGAGAAGACCGGAGACGAGTGTCCCCGAAAAGAGGGCAAGGCAGAGATAGCGGGGAGCGGAGACCAGGAGCAAGTAGAAGAAAATGGGGGTGAGTAGGGGGAGTGGTGGTGAAGTGAAGGTATTCCACTGCAGGTGAAGTGTTCCTGCAGTGGAATCTGCAAGGTATGGCCTCATCAAAGGAAGATCTGATAAACCTTATTGACGCATACAAACCAGCCGTTATAGCAGTTCAAGAGACATTCTATGGTAATGACTACATATCACCAATAGCTGGCTACAACGGATTCAGTAAACAAGGCCATTACAACCATAGATTTCACGGAGGAGTTGCATTATATATTCATTCTTCAGTACCGACCCAATAAATTGAGATTCAATAGTCGCTACAGATCATAGGAGCAAGAATTCATCTGACGGACTATAAAATTATAACAATAACATCTATATACTTACCACCAGGAGCAAATGTTGACCTACAAGAACTCTCAGACACCCTGAACGCACTACCCAAGCCGGTTGTGGGGATGGGGGACTTCAATGCCCACCACATCGATTGGGGAAACAAGACAACAGACCGCCGAGGCCGTTTGGTGCAGAATCAGAATGTCCTCACCAAGACTAATCTCAATATCATAAATGACAATTCAGCTACTCACATATCTGGATCAGTGATCGATCTTGCGATAACCTCCTCAGACATAACACCATACGTAAATTTTACAGCACTGTCTTCAGTATTCAGTAGTGACCACTTCCCGATTACTTTGTCAATCACCGTACAGCAGTGTGACGGGAGAAATGAAACGGTGGGGTGGAATTTTAAAAAGGGTAATTGGAAGGAATACCGGACTGACTCGATATGGAGAGAAGTACATCGGCAGGAATTACCAGAAGACCTGGAAGCAGCTGTCGGGGAACTTTACGTAAGATTCAGGTCTATGGCAGATAAATGGATTCCGCAATACAAGACGCGACGACACTATGCAAAGCCTTGGTGGACCACTGAGTGCAGGAGAGTGTGGCGAGAGCGCGAGAAGTGTTTCAGGGACTACAAGCGGACGAATGCGCTAGAAGACGAGCTGAAATGGAAAAGGGCGAGAGCGGTGGCAACACGTACGTTCAGAGAAGCGGAGCAGGATAGCTGGCGCGAGTATGTGTCATCGCTCAACACAACCACACCGAGCAGCCATATTTGGGAGAAGGTGAACCGAATCCGGGGCAGAGCCCAGAGACAAATAAAAATATTGAAAGAAGGAAACGAACTTTTTTTCAACAGTATCAACCATCGCGGAGAAATTAGCACAAACCTTCGCCCACACTTCCAGCGATGAGAACTTTTCTAACGAGTTCCGTCAGTACAAGCAACAGATTGAACAGATACCAGTGAGCCTAACAAGCAAGAACGACGAACCTTACAACAGCCCTTTCACCTTCGAGGAACTTTTTTCAGCAATCAAGAGCTACAAAAATACAGCCCCAGGACCTGATGCTATTAGTAACCTTATGATTAAAAATCTGCCTGACAACGCACATCAATACCCGCTGAATATCTACAATAAAATATGGATGGAAGAATACATTTACCAGCCATGGAAGCAAGCTATCATTCTGCCTATTCCTAAGCCAGGCAAAGACCACACAGACCCCAAAAATTACAGGCCCATCTCGCTGACAAGCTGCATATGCAAGACAAATGAGAAAATGATAAACCGAAGATTAATAGAATATCTTGAAAATAATAAAATATTTGCAGACATACAATGTGGTTTCAGAAAGCACCGTGCCACAATCGACCATCTCATCAGATTTGACACATACATCCGACAATCGCTCATCGCAGGGAAATATGTATTAGCAGTCTTTTTTGACATAGAAAAAGCCTACGACATGACGTGGCGCCATGGTATAATGATGGATCTGGCAACTGCAGGCTTGAAAGGAAGGTTGCTGAACTTCATAGAGGAATTTCTAAGAAATCGCACATTCCAGGTGAGAGTGGAACATCAACTGTCGTCTCCTAAAGAACTGGCAAATGGGACACCCCAGGGCAGTACGTTGAGTGTCACCCTCTTTGCTATGAAAATCAATTCACTGGCAAGAGAGATTCCTGAGGAAGTGTTTGCTTCATTATTTGTGGACGACCTACTCATCGCCTTCGCTGATCATAGTGCATTTAGGGTTCAAGAAACACTGAAGCAACAATCAACAGAGTTAGCCGATGGACCAAACATAACGGCTTCAAGTTTTCAACCTCCAAAACCACAGCCATGCGATTCTATAAAGGAAACAAACCAGTAATTATACCAACACTGAAACTGGAAGATCACATTATACCAAACGTTGAAAACTCAAAATTCTTAGGACTGGAATGGGACAGAAAACTAAACTGGACCTCACATATCCAAAAAACAAAAGCTAAATGTAAAAATGATCTGAATCTAATGAAATCTGTCTCCTACACGTGGGGAGCAGATCAAGAAATCCTCATGAAACTATACAGATCTTTAATCCGCCCAAAGATTTATTACGGCTGCTTAGTTTACGGATCGGCTAACGCAACAGCATTGAAAGAGCTCGATGTCATCGCGAATGAGGCCATGCGCATCAGCACTGGAGCCTTCATGACTACGCCTGTACAAAATTTGAACGTCCTCACCAATGAACCTAAGCTAGAATTCAGAAGAAAAGAACAGCTTCTTCGGTACTACTTCAAACTCAAATGTCACTTCCTCAACCTTGCCTACCGGTGTATTCACAACTCAAACCTAGAATTGTTCTTTAGCAGCCGTGAGCGCTCATCGAAATCTGTCATCATGAAACTCCGTGAAGTCCTAAACCAGTACAATATTCCTACACAACCTGTCCAGCCATACTTCACTCCAGGAACGTTTTCATGGGTTCAAAAGCGGTCTACCATCGTGGAAAATATAATGAAGTTGCGAAAGGAAGATGTAACTCCGGCACTCATGAGACACGTGCATGAGGATACAGCGAGTAAATACGGTAACTGCAAGTTCATCTTCACGGACGGCTCGAAGTCTCAGACGGGGGCAGGTGCAGCGGCGGTGATGGGCAACATCATAATAAAGATATCGCTACCGATGGTCGCAAGTGTCATGACAGCAGAACTTCACGCAATAAAACTGGCAGTAAGCATAATAAACGAAACACAATTTGATAACTTTGTAGTTTTTAGCGATTCTTTGAGCTGTATACAGGCTATCGACACTAATACCGATGACAACCAACTTCTCAATAGAATTTTATTGGATATGCATCGAATCATCTTGGAAGGGAAGCACATCACCATCAGCTGGGTGCCCGCCCACGTGGGGATCAGCGGGAATGAGTATGCGGACAGAGCAGCAAAAGAAGCAGCAACTAGACCGTCAGAATTTGCCCTCATTCCTTACAATGATTGGTTCCCGTTGATAAGAAGGAGAACGTATGAAATATGGAATGAGGAGTGGCAGCGAAACCAAAGCGTTTTGAGAGAGATGAAGAGCAGTCCCGGAAGGTGGAAAGTAAGCCGGCAGAAGTTGAACCGCCAAGAAGAGGTCATAATTATTAGACTTCGATTGCAACATACCGCCCTCACCCATAACTATTTGTTAAACCTTGAATCCCTGGGCCAGTGACCCATATGCGGATGGTGCGGAGATGCGATGCTGACGATAAAACATATAATTGAGACATGTCCTGCTCTGCAGCAACAAAGAAGTATCCTCTGCGGAAATGTCGGAGGCAGAAGCGTCGGTGACTTGTTGAAGGATGGTGGCCCAGTAAGAAGAGTGCTAGAATATGTTAAGGCCATCAATGTCTATGCAAACCTGTAAATCTCATCATCCGGTCAAGATATGTGCTTGGAATTATGCAAGACATGTTTTGTTACTACAGGAATCAGCATCTCTATTTGGGTGCTGACGATAAAATCGCAATATGGCCGGGCGCACTGCGTTGGTACCTCAGGGGGTTTCAGCGTGGGTAAGGCGCTCGGCCATAAATGGGTGGGCAGCTGAAACCCCCAAGGGGTCTGGCTGCCCGAAATGTCCGAATGTTGCCTGGTGTGGGTGATTTTCAAGTTGGGATCATTTGTGACGCTTATGGAAATAGTGGTGGTGAAACGGTTGAATAAAATTTCATGGTGGCTTGGGGCATATTTTGAATTGAAAACTGTGTGTGTCACCAATGTACCTATAGATTAGTTTTCTGTGTTGAGGGTATGTGAAGGTTGATGTTGAGATTTTGAAACTCACCATGCAGTGTGGTCTTGGCAGTTGAATTACTGGCAAACCTGTATGTGGTATGGGGCTACAGTACTGAAATACCCTGCACTCGCTCTTATATTGTGATGCCTACCTGCTCATTTATGGTACATGTCTCGTAAAGTAAACTAACCCAAAATAAACGGGTCCAAACAGATTTCTGAATTATGGGGCTCGCTGTTTAACATTCGGAAAACTTGGGAAATGTTTAAAACTCCAAATGCGTTACTAACTTTGGCAAAATCGCCAAAGCGACAGCTAAATAGTCTATGACCGAAGCTGTCGTTAAATGAGTTTATTATTATTATTATTATTGTGTCTACAGTGCCATAAGAAAAAATCAAAACTTTCTCTCACCATTCACAAGAAAACAAGGAGTAATTTTTTCAGTTCAGGTTACACATGTTTATTTTTGACATTCAAAATGCTCCAGTTAACTACAGGTTGAAGAGGGTGTCAAGAGAAACCATCAAAGATAGACACGTAAACAAGGAATCTATGCACAAGTGAGCTCAGATCCATGAGCAGCAAGTCCGAGAAAAGTTATTGAAAAATGGCTGTAAAACTAAAAACACTGAACAAAGACAATGAAACAAAAAATGGCAAATGAACAAAATGAACGTTCACCTAAACTTCACTTCGGGTCCTGAAATTATCTCCACGGAGCACTACTTCACATACAAACAAAAGTTGTATTCTCTTGACCAGTTTAAAAAAACCTTTCTCGAATCTTACGTTTAAAATTTTTGTTGCAAGGCATCACCCTTTGAAACAATAAAAAGTGGATCTCGATTCAAAGAGTTAGGAGGAAGATGGCTTGGCAATCGTATTTTCAAATTGCGTAAAAGAATTCCGCCCAACTACGGGTGTAGTGAGAATTTATTACTCTATTTTCAAACTATCCTATTTATTTTCGGTCATGTTAATCTTTTCCTAATTCAAATTGTATTCTTGTACTGAGAAGAGCTTTAGAGTTTGCGAGTAGTATTTGAAAATAGTGATTAATAATCCTCACTGATTAGGTTCATATACAATAAGCNTGTATGAGATATTACATTCGTTAGCCCACCTTGTACTGTATCGGTAATTTTTGCAGTCACAAGCTATGGTGCGTTGTCACTGAAGAAGCGGACGGCAGGGGAATGCGACAGTATCTCCACTCCAGTTTCGTGCGCTTCAGGTCCATCTGCAAGATAACGTGAATGAGTATAGATATATTAAAACCGCCGTAGTCTCATGAGAGGAATAATAAAAAAACATCAATTATGTACACGCACAAGATGATTCAACGCACAAGTGTGTTCCCACACAGGATAACTTCAGCATGAAAATTGCTTAAGAAGTTATGAAGCAAAATTAAAATTCTGGAAGAAAGCAGTAGGTGCTCAAGAAAAAGATAGTTGTGACCCGAGAAGCCCGTATGATTCCTTAGCCAACGCGTGTTATTCAGCAAACTGAACGCCTACCTGTCTCTCTAGCCATTCCATTTTACCTGTCTACCTGTCTCTCTAGCCATTCCTTGTGACTGCCACTACCCCTAAGAACAATAACAGTGTCCATCTGGGGGATGACAAGGTATCGAGGGTTGAGAGCGCAATAGGGAAATGCGAGAGAAGTAAAATAAGCCCTTAATTAAGTGCGAAAGGATTTGGTACTGCAATCTTATAACAGAAATTTATTCGTGTGTTGTTGAATTACATTTACTGCAGCATTTCCTTCACAACAATGTAGGCGCTGTCGGTTGAGCAGTTCTATAACTCTGTACCACGTATTAAGTTTCGTCTCTACATAACGGATTGTCATAAAGTGATTTCAACTAATCCAGCTTCGCAAAGGGAATGCTGTATTTTGATAATTTTACCTCTTATGTTTATCACGAGCTATCAGACGCGAACAAGGAGTCGCACATTTATTAGGGGCTGTCATATTTCTTGAGCAAACGAAATGTGTCCCAACACGCAATTTTTTTCTTTCAAAAGTGTCTACGATACTTTCTGGAACTCCTATAAAGTAACCACTTTTTAAAATTCACGATCAAAATAATTAATACTGGCTAGAGGTCACTAACACTCTATTGTTAAAAAAGTATGCCTTGGTAAGGGAACACTGTACCGTATCTTTTACATTGCTTGTGACATTTTTATGAAGCATCGTTCATAGCGATCGAAATGTGACACTTAGCAGACCTGAATTTTTCTTGTGGTTCTTATACATCTGCATACATTTTTTTTCTCAACAGTTTCTGTTTTCGGTGGTTGGAGATTAGTTTTTCAGAATCTGACCTGAATTGACTTAATCGTCCCTTTTAGGGCATCATTTGAGGGAATGTCATCGCTATGTCACTCCTTTGATATTTGGGCGAGATTATTCACGGTCACGTACACATTTTTACATCTTCGATCGAGTCAAATTTTCTCATTTTGATAGCCGGGAGACGCGTTTTTGAAAGCGCTTTCAAAATTCATCCTAATTCTTAGACTAATTTCCTGTGAAAAATGTATACAAAATTGAATCGCGAAACTAATTCTATCGGACCTCACTAGCGTCCAATGCGCTCTAAAATATCTCAAACTACTGTTTTCCTGCATGAACTAAATTAAAAAGACTTTGGGGGGAGGGGGGGGGGGGTGTTGTGTTGCACTATCAAAAGGCTGCAACTCTGGTAGCCGAGGACCGTCTAGCAAAAACCGCTTCAATTATGATTAGCGAGGAGGAGAATACCTAACCTAAATTAATTAGTTGAGCTCGCGTCACGAGGTCCTACGCTATGCCTTATACAATCTCGAGTGATTTCTTCAATTCTAAAGCAATTATGCTGTGCATTTTTGAAGACGTCATTGAAAATTGGAAAAATTCACTCGACAAACCATTTCTCATTAAGCAGTCAGAACTAAGCACGGGCTTGAAGAAAGACCTCGAAAATCTCTGAACACGAACTAAAGCACTAGGTCCACCGCGAACTAATCAACTATCTGTCTTAGAGAAATATACACTTGCAAACCTAAATAAGCGTGAGCACGTTCTCAATAATTAAAATTCGTCCCAATTTTACTCTCAAACTCATACTTAACTCATTCATTATATTGAAACGCAAATATACCCGTGCATGTTGCCCGAATTCATCCTAGCGCGTGGCAGAATGACTTAATGTTCCTCGTTATTATCATATTCATCGAATGATTTTCTGAAACGTTTGAGAGCCCACAATATTTCTTCTAACAATACTTTTTACGCACCGAAGTGCCCGAGACGAAACATGTGAAAACAGTACAGTCGAGTGCGAACCTCAAATTTCACTAAAATTATAATTATTACATAATATCATTTCATGAATATGTTTGCTTTAGGACTAGCTTTGATACACAAGCCGAATAAGAGGAGGTTCGGTCTAGATGATGTCACATTTGGAAATGGACTTGCATAAATTAACTAACCTCGCAACTATCTACAAAAATTATCGAAAGGAATGTGCAGCGAGTGATGACTAGAAGAGAGAGATGCCAACTAATTTTAAAAAAAGTGCTGAGAAATTGAATGAAAAACATTCGCACATTTACCATGAAAGGATTAGTGGTTGGACGAGCAGCTGCTTATGCTCGAATCGTTGTCAACCAAGTTGACTCTCGGACATTGTGGACCAGGGTGTAAAACAGGGCTGGATGCGTCCCCTAAAGCAGGAAAAACAAAAAATGTTCATCATTCAATAGCAATATCAATCTACTCAATTTCAAGAGGGATGACAAGTTGCAATTAAAGCTCTTTCGCGATAACTGATGTGAAGATCAATCACTCAAGGAAATTTATTGCTAGAATCGATTTTACGACATTCATTTCGGCAACAAAATTGGAATATATGCCTAAATACGGGATGAAAATTTGGCAAAGTCCTTATAATAAAGCAATCATTCTACAATCATATACCATTGAGTTACAAAGGGAAATTTTGTCGCGGATCAGAAGTTCCTCTTGACGGTTTCAACAAATGTTAATTCAAGCTCCCTTTAGGGAGGGTTGGTATCTAGTTATGAAATCTAGTTAAATCGTTATACGACTATCAGAATTCAAGCATTACGCCAAAGATTTAACTTCCTTGATTTTACTAACTGAAACGTGAAAAATTTCAACGGTTTTACAGCAATGAGAGCAAAAAGCACATGTCCACGGTTTTAGGTTCAAATAGTACATGGTGAAAAGAAGTTCCTGTAGGTTAGGAAAATTAGTTTATTTCAAGTAAATTAAGGTTATGTTAGGTTATATAAGTTCAGGTTTATTGATTTTACGAACTGCAATATTAAAAAATTTTAATCGAGTCGATAGTTTCCGAGAGGAAAATGCAGGAGTTACCGAGTTTAGGTCCGAACACTTTACGATGGATGAAGTTAGGTTGAGTTATTTTAAGGGAGATTTGTGTGAATTTGTTATGATGGTTCAGGTTCACTTATTTTCCATATTTAGACATAAGATGGAGTAACCTCGAATAAATAATTATTTGAGTTGACGGGTTCTGTTCAGGCTCAAGTATTATTTAATTGGTTAGAAAATATTAATGAACAAACCCTGAATTTCATCACGGGGCCCATAGAATATCATTATTCTCTGACAAGGGTTGACTAAGCTTCATTTTTAACGGCGGCTTAGTTTTCATATTAACTTGAACAACGTTGCGTGAACTGCACTACAATGAGCTAAACCATTTTATAACAACTACAACTACACCACACTACTGATATTACTTTCGAGAGGACACTTATTTACAGCTATTCTGCTAACGCTTGAGAGCTACTACAATAAAATCTGTATTAACTGATACTAGTTCAGTAGCTTACTCGGAGTTTTTATGACTCAGTCAGTGGAGCCGCTCACAGATGAAAAGCAGCTCACTTGTCGAGCAGTGGCTTTCCGGTAGTACGTCCTTTTTCAGCCAACACGTGCTTGCCCCAACCAGTCGTGAATCACCGGATCGTCCTGATGAGGTATCGTCCGGGTAGAATTTGGTCGCCATTCTGTAAGTGTATTCATGAAAAAGCACACATAAAAATTGACATTCAGCTAAATCCTATGTTTTTGAAAGCTCACAAGTCTTTATAATTCCGTAACTGTTTACTTCCGTAAGAAATCAGAATGTTTTCATTCCGCGATGAGAAAAAATCCAACTGACACAACGCAGACACGGTCACTCGTGGAAAAAGGTTAATGATACAGAAGCCGAGTGACGTCCAAAACTCATTAATTTGAGGGCAAACAGATTAGGCTAGAAAACAATCACAAAACGACTCCTTTGCTTAAATAATTGGTATACAATCGTACTAGAAATTTAGCAGAGTCACTTTCT
>JACJUY010009351.1:17820-30597 GCA_014220935.1 Platorchestia sp. MABIK | reverse complement strand
AAATGTGAGGGCCCGAGCTAAGAGTTAGGTAGGCCTTCTTTTTGTTGATATAAAATGTTTTTGTGATGATAAGGACCACCTATTTTCGGTTCACTGCTATCCTGTTTTTAAAAACTAGACAATTCGAAACGGAAACAAAATTTGCTACATTGTGAAAAAAAGATATTTCAAATATGTTAAGTTACAGAGGAGGTATTATCAATTAAAAACTTGGGGACATTTTTGTGGGACACGCGATATAATGTAGACGCTCCTCAGAGGGATACAACTATTGTCTTTATGGGAACTCGCGCTCCTTGGGAGGAAAATGTGAGGGCCCAAGCTAAGAGTTAGGTAGGCCTTCTTTTTGTTGATATAATATGTTTTTGTGATGTTAAGGACCACCTATTTTCGGTTCACTGCTATCCTGTTTTTAACACCTACTTTCTTCTTCAACTTTGATCTTGTTTCATGATATTTTTTCTCAACTTACTATTTTCATACCATTTCTGCACAGATTCCGCGTTCCCTTAAAACGTTGATTGATTAAAACGTTTGTGCGATTGCTACGGTTGGTTCGGTTAGGTTGTGAGTCGCAGAATTTAGAAACCGACTGAACTGCTCAAATCCTTTCTTGTCCTTAAGAAAAATGTGAGAAATTTAAGTGCACGATAATTTTTACCTGGTATGCTAAACTCAATTCTAAAAAAGGTAGTGAAATCATGGATATGCTATTAATTTATGCCGGTATGCAAATGAGCAATTTACTTAGTGGTTCACATATGTCCCAAAACGTAGTCCACGTGTTGCCTCCATACTAAATGGTGCCTTCCCTTTCCTCTCTTTAGATCTCATTTCTTGCGGATAGGGAGGCTTAAATTTACCAATAATTCAATCTATAATGTAAACGAGCGTTGAAAGGAACTTTGTGAAATGGAAATTTCATTCCCATTCTCATATTTATGTAGTTGAAATTTGTTTGTTACATGCAGCATTTTAAATGGATTGTGATTTTATGTTTAATTCCTATGTTATTTTGGTGTGCCATTGGTGGGAAGGCTGTGATTAATGGAAGTAAGATATTCATGTAAATTTAAATGTAGAGAATGTTTAATTTTTGGAATAAAAGTTAAAGAAAGAGTGGGATTCCTTGTCATTTCTAATGTATTGTCTTATGTACCTGAGCTCCCAGTTGCACGTGCATCGATCTCATTGGATGTACAATATTGTACTGAGCCTATTGGGTCAATACATTCACAATGCATTAAGTGTGAATGTATTGTAAGATCCAAAGCTTCCAGTGCAATATTGTACACCCCGTGAGACGAGGCACGTGCAACCGGGAGCGATTATTTAACCTTATAATCAATGGACGGCCAGTCGCGATTCGAATCTGGTTCTGAGGCGGTACACGGCCGGTAGGTAAGGCGGGTCACGGGTGATTCGCGGGTGATTTTGTATCCGATAACGTGGACATTTAACCTCTAAACCGCGCGTATTCCAACCAAAAAACAACCGTATTGCCAACGTCGTTCCACCGGCGATACGGCCTTAATTTTCAATTGGGGTACAATGATGAATTTTATTCATTGTACAATGATGAATTTTCCAAGATGGATCATCTTGTTGTAAACTTGAATTAATTTTTTTTCGAAAAGGACTCAAATATCTTTTCTTGCTTCAGTCATAAACGATTCATTAGTAATGATTTAAAGTTTTTGTTCCCTACAATTTGAGTGTAGACCTCAACACTCAACAGTGTTTCTGTTGACCAGCTTACATGGAAGCAACATTATGTACGCGCAAGTTTGAATAAAAACAATTTTTGTTTGATGAAGATTTCGTCAGCATATATTTATTTCAACCCAATTGTAGACAAAAAAGGTAAGCTATTCAATTGAACCTCCCAATGACTGCAATGTTTCACTTATAAAGTCTCATTTTAAAAATCCCCTTTCCATAGCAGCCTATTTATTTGCTAGTTTTGAAGAGCAGCAATCCTGAATTATGTTGCGCAGCAATTGTAACTAAGACACACGAAGCTTTTCTTTGAAATAACAACAACAATATTTTTAAATTGATAGCGGATGATTACAAATGAAGATGCGGGAATTGTTTTTCAAAGAAATGACTGGAGCTCCAAAATCATTTCGACCTGAAACATCGGAACGATTTTTAAAACTTCTGTATTAAAGATCCTGCTGAGGATAAGATCCTGCTTTTCTTCTCGAAAAGATGCTTAGTTAAATTGAGCTGCGTAGCAATAAGGTCATGGGTATACAAGTCACTTATACGAGTTTCAGAATCACTTTACAGCTCATTCAATTGGAAAATTCGACAGTTATCTATCAACTTTTAAATCCCAATAATGATCTCCTCCACAGTTATAGAATCAACTCAGTTTCATTTCCGATCAACGAAGATTCTTTGCCAATTGATATAAAAACTTAAAGTATAGTAGCATAAAGCGTGCTACTAATTACAAGAAGAAGCTGTTACTTCGAACAGGTCGTGGAAGCGTTTACGGAACGTTATGGGTGCTCGTTTTTTTGTAGTTATTCCTCAATGAGTTGGATGAGTCTTTGACATCGTTAATTAACTTTGTCTCATCACTTGCCGTGAACACTGAAAGACGAGCATAATAAAAACTGTGTGAATCAAGAGTATTGCAAAAGGCAACTGCAACTACCGCGAACAAAAATAGAAGTGAAATATGAAAAGGAAGTAGCTTTTGTATAGAGACGATTTAAATTTTCGTGCCATGTATGCAGTATCTTTCTGCGAGTGTCACCGAATTTCTGAGGTTGAGTTACTACTTCTGTCCATACGCGAAAAATTTTGATCACAAAATGTTTTCATTTTAAACCCAACTTGATTACTCCCTCGAAGCTGCAGTACTAGTTAAAAATTAATTTTGCTTCTAGGAAATGCATTTCGCCGACTAGCACAGAACCTCTACACTCGAACTTTCATTTTAATTTTCTTAATATTAAAATGAATTTGCAAAATAAAAATGGCCCTAGAACTGTTTATTTACTTGTAAACAAAACTTTCTTTTCACAATTAAAAATCAAACGTCCTTGCCTCGTGCGTTTGCGAACTGAGGTTACTAATAAATAATTAATTTATCATAGCTTAACATCTGCACAGTATTCATACAGCATGGGTTCGAGCAGTTCACGCAACTGCAAAACATGCCAAATTTGAATGCATAGCATTGTATTTTCCCAAAATTCTCACATTCCCCATGCATGGGAAATTTTTTTTTGATTTCCTTCTGTCTTTTGTTTGTAATTGGAACTCCGTTAGAGGAATGGGCATAATTTGCTGTATGAACGCTCGTAATTTCGGGTACTTTTTGAGCTCCCGAGCAAACAGCCGTTATTCATAGAACCGGCAATACGAGAGAGCAAAACAGCCCCAATCAATTGGAGGCAGAGGCCTACTTGACTATCAAAGAAAATGCGCGGCTTTATGTGGCTCAGTAAATCTGGGCTGGCGGCGACACCGAGCCTGGTGTGGTGCATGCTCATGCCGTCACTTATACAGCAGCTCCTGGCTCTTAGCTGCCCGGTAAATGTTCCTAATAATTATTCCAGAAATGAGAGAGGCAATTTTTCTGATCTAGCTCTGGTTTCGTTTTAATTTCGTTTTGATTTCCTCGTTGTATCATACTGTTTTCTTCTACTGCTCAGAGTAATGCGAAAGATGTAAAAAATTTCCTCCACCCAAAATCATTTCTTGCTATCGCAGGAAGGATGTTTTATGAACAACTGTTCATCTGACATTAGGCAAAAAAAAAACGATTTCAAATGCCATCTTGGTGCACGAGCTCAGTCTCGTATTAATAATGATCAATCAATGACAGGTTTCAAAATAAATGTAGTCATAACATTGGAAACACAAACTATCATTGAAGTGAGTAATTCCTGTTTTCCGCGTTTCTATAAACTTGATTAAAACAACTCCATTTATGCATTACGACAGTTTGATGTTCACTAAAAAATTTTAAATACATTTTGAAGCTGAAAAGTTAATGATGTTGCTAAATAGTAAACATTCAGCAGTTACAAGTAGACATTTTCACTAAAATTTTCATTGCCGCATTTTTGTTTCCGATTCTACATTCGACTATAGCTGTGTAGTACATTCAGCACTATGTACGAGGTCTAGGCATTATTTTTCAGTTTTTCTTATTAAGAAAAATGTCTATATTGCTTGCACCGTACCACGGGCTGAAACTTACTCATACCGTAAAGTAAATGAATCAAATTTAGAAGAAATGCGCACCGTTCTAGAAGAATCAATGCCAACATTGCACATCCCTCAACACAATAATGCAACGAGCATTGATGAAGCAGTAGTAAAGTTGACTGAAACCATAATCACCGCATACAATCAATGTTGCCCAATTGTAACTCGTACAGTTACCCCGAAAAATAAACAAAAGCCCTGGATTACTCGAGACATCGTGGTAAATATAAAGAAACGTCAAGCGTACCTAGCCCTCCTTTAAGAAGGGCGAATATCTAGAGAAACATATAACCGATTCAGAAACTATGTGACAAACCAGATAAGAACATCAAAAAAAAGATCTACTTTACGCTCAAGTTTACTCAATTTAAAGCTGACGTTAAAAAGACTTGGCGCCTCCTTAACTCTTGCTGTAAACCGAATAACGCCGATAAAAAGTTTATTGAATATGCTGTTCAAGATAATGTAAAATACCATGAAAAGAAAGAAATTGCTGATCTCTATAACAATTTCTTCGTACACGTAGGGAAAACTATAGCTGATGGTATTCCAAGTGAACCTACTGATCACCTGGAAAACATGGATCATCTTCGAGAACACAACTTCTTTTTCTTAACGCCTACCAACTCTTCCGACGTAATTGCGTGCATAAACAACTTGAAAAATAATTCGAATGGGTTACAAACGTTTCCGACTAAAGTACTTAAAATTATTGCAGATATTGTAGCCCTGCTGATATCCAATATTTTTAACCAGTCTCTCCTCCTAGGCACTTTCCCGAACTCCCTCAAAGTTGCTAGAGTAACCCCTATCTTTAAAAATGGTGAAAAATTCTGTGTAAACAATTATCGACCTATCTCCGTGCTACCAATTATTAGCAAGGTATTCGAAAAAATTGTGTATAAAAGTGTTCTCTTATTTTGAACAAAAATCATTTCTCTTTGATAAACAATACGGCTTTCGTTGTAAAAAATCAACAACACAGGCAATATTAAATCATTAACAATTCCTTGATTCAAAAATAGATGAAGGAAAGCCTGTTTTCTCTGTATTTCTTGACTTTCGAAAAGCATTCGATTGTGTGGACCATAACATATTACTCTCGAAACTATACTGTTATGGCATTCGAGGAGTTGCCCATGATTGGTTCAGATCATACCTAACAAATCGGAAGCAATACATTGTCATTGACGACGCAAAATCGGACCCACTGACAATTAGCCATGGAGTCAAAAATTTCCTCCCTGAATCAGCCTCACAAATGCTCTACCGAACGCTCATTTCACCATACTTGCAATACGGAATAGAAGCATGGCACGGAACTGATAAAAATAAAACAGATAAAATTTTTACTCTGCGAAAAAGAGCCATCAGAGTGGTAAAGAACCTAGAATATAATGCTCACACAAATGATTCATTCATAAATTTACAAATACCTTAACTCTCGGATCTCTACAAAATCTCCATATGTAATTTCATTTACAAAACATTAACATATGATGGCGACAATAGCCTAAAACAATTATTAACTGCGCAAACTGGTCATCATAACCATTTATCCCGAAATAGAAGTAAATTCATGCTTCCTTATTTTTCATAGGCCCGGTCGCAACACAGTCTCTTCGTTGACCGGGTCACAGCCCGGTCTCTTCGTTGGAACTAAAACTTGGAACTCAATACCTAAGGAGGTCCGTGAAAGTAATTCTTACAAAGTATTCAAAAGAAATCTTGAGTCTCACATCCTATCCGAATGCTAGTCGTGTAAGATCGTCAAGTCAAATCTTGCCTCTTACGTGTCTGATCCTAATAATGTAATTTGCCATGGTTAATATCGCCGATCTTCAGTCTGTTCTTGAACCATTTATCGAATATACTTTTAAATATAGTCCATATGCCCTATATTGTAAAATGAAGCATCAAATATAGAGTTAATTATCTCATTGGTCAGTCAAATGCGAAACTCGATTAAGTGAATTAGGTTAAACTTTATTGTACACCTTAGAATGACGTGATGGTAGGATGCCCTAGAAGTCGCTGAACTTGTTCGGGCCCACAGGCAGCCATACGCAAATTTGACCATTGTACTAGACTTAAGAAACATTCTACCTCTGTAACACCTGTGGTAAATAAATTGTTTAAAATTGTTTAAATGATTTAAATTTGTATTTCTGTGCTAGCAATTTTATACAAACGCTTGTCCCTCGCAACGCAACGTTTCTTGAATTGCTGCTCGTAATTACGTTCGGATTAGCTATTTTTTTCAGCTCAAAGCTGTATTTGCGATATTTACTAATTTCTGCTAAACTGAAGAAACTATTTCTTTTCATAAAAAAATTGAATTTGGGAAATATGTAAAAGTTTGCCGGGTGAGAACAGGGGAGCGAAAGGGTAAGGAAGACGAGAGTTTGTTCTTGGCCAAAGATTCCCGATCCTGCAAAAACGAGTGTTGACGCGTTGCTGCTGCAGTCCAAATTCTACGGTTGCTTATCACACAATTCAGGCCTCCTTCAGTGCAGAAATTCCCAACGTGCTAAAACGATTAAGAAGTACTGCAGGTTGGCATTTTGATCTTGTAATACGAATTTCTAAAGGCTAATCTCACCTCTCAGACATTCAATTCGCTAACCAATCGCTATGTGTATTCACTTAGACCTGAGGGACTTAGTTCAACACTGATCAAGGCCAGTCCGACGGGGCCAGCGATGTCTTGATAAAAATGTTGCCTGGCGCCACTTTTCTCGGGAATTCGCCCAAGGCACAATTCATTTCCAATTTCAAAAGTTCAGTCATTTTTCACGACCCCTTATGTTAAATTCTCTAAAACAATTCGCCGAGTTATCGCGTTACTCATCATTGTCCTTCTCTCAGAGCTCCTCCGTAACTCACATACTCTGCCATTTTTGACAAAATTTTTCTCAGCTATCGTGACACTTATGTTGTCTTCGTAAAAATGTCGTCTCTGCGAAAACTGTCATACTGTATGAATTTTAAACCGAAATTTCAATGGCAAACACATGATCGTTTGAACCATTTGAAGTTTTTGGTTTTTGATTTTATGCCAAAGTTTGCCTCCATCAAAATGTTTGTTTTCGAACTTAATGCGTGGATATTTGTCTTTCATGGCCTGAATATATCTAAAACATGAAATTTATGATTTTACATTCAAATTTTTTATTTCAGTAGCGATATGCAAATAATATAGTGTTTAAAATTTACTTGAAACTCTAAATTTTTCCCAAAGCCATCTGCTTTAGTATGAACATACATACACGTACATTATCACACGCTTTAAAAATTGTTGCAACTACGTACAGGTGGTCTTCAATAATCTCTACACTATTCACTACGCACAGCCCTAAGAAATGTGATCCGAACGAAAACCTTGAATTATTTATAAACATGAATCGGATTTTTCTTCTTTTACATAGTTCCAGAACCTCTGTACTGCTTTTGCGAAAGCATGTTTAATGTCAGCACCCAAAAGCTTTAGGTTTTGCAACGAATAATTGAACATACAGAAAGCGATTTTGCTTAACTAGCAGAGCGTACTCGTAACATGTCAAATTCAAATTTCGTTTTTAATCTAAATTTATTACGTAAATCTTTTACTACGTAACGATACCTGCTAGCGTAACATACTTTGAAAGAAAACTTTCCGTAAATATTTTGCCATTATTGCTAAACAAGACCAATTTATTTATGTCAAGAATTTGAGCGTATTGGTAATTTGTGTAAGATGAATTTAGGTTATCATGAAACGTCAAATTTTTTACTTCTGTGTGCTGTAATCTTTATCTCCAGTGTTGAATAGGAATACTCGAAATTTTATTAGGGGACATTTTCACTGTTAATCCCGCAGAGTAAGGTGTTGCAGTGTAGGATAGCTCCCTGTATACACAACAGGTAAGACAGAATCACCAGCCTGAGATCTCGATTCGTTAAAAGAACATTAATTGCGTACTCATGTTTCGAAGACTTGTAACCCTTATCTATGTTGTCACATTGATGTCAAAATTAATCAGAGCATTTTTGTCTTTTTCTTTTTAAAGCAAATGATACAACATTATAATTTTCATCGATTTCTTTTACGTTTCCTTTAAATCTTATCAATTGCTCATCATTGCCGTAAATTTCATCGACGTCCGACGTTTTTGTCGAGTAAATAGTTGCAGGTACTTAAGATCAGTACACGTTTCAGTCTATAACGTAATCGTCGGATTGACCGTTAATTGTGACAAAAATCTTACAAATATATTTTCACCTTAGAAACAACTTCATGCATTTATTATCAGATTTAGCTCGTTTCTATAATTAATGAGACAATTTTATCGTTCAATGAAGAATCGAAGCACTCATTCAGACAATTTTTTTCTGTAAGTTATGGGTTGTAGCCGGTATCAATAATAAACACCCTTGTGAAATAAACAGTTCAGTTACTATAAATTCCAATATATAGACTACAGTAAACAATGGGTTTTATTCTACAACACTGAAGTTTATGCGTCAGTTTTAGATGAAGGTAAGGGTTTCTTGCTAACTTGTTTGTCATCAGTGTACTTAAAGGTAAAGCGAACTAATATAGGGAAAACATTTTTTCTGTTCATTTTTCAGGTTTTCAACCGTTGATGTTGCCACTATGTTACTTATTACGGTAGATCTACTACTGATAACCAATTTATTTAAAAAAAATTTCTAAGCTGATGTGGTACTTTCATCTAATGTTTCATCTTTTCAGACGTGTGTTTTTCTTTTCAAGGGTACCTTGTAAAACTTCATAAAGCTGGCAATGTTAGAGGTTATGCGTTGCTTTACGATGGTGTAACACCTAATGAAGATCAATCGTAAAGTGTCAGGATGTCAACGGTGGTGGTCACTCGTTGAAGCAGTTATGTTTTTGAAGCCAATTTCACTGAATAATTATTTATTTTAATAAATTAGAACTATTTCCAGCAAATGTATTTTCAAATACTTTCGTTCGCTCGATAATGTAGGTTTTATTAGTGAACCAAACTGTGCTCAAATATAACACACTTCAGTTTAGTGAATATGTTCTTGTGTCGGCACATTGTGCTAGCAATATAATTTTACAGTCATGGTAGGTACTCGCAAAAAAGAAGTGACATGAATGACAACACACATCGTACAACTCTAGTGAAATTCTTTCTTTTGATAGCACTACTACCGATTTAAATTACTCATGTAACTCGCGTATGGCTGGAATCCATATTTTAACTTGAAGGAAATATTTGTGTAACCACGAACAATTAAGTTTACTTCAAGTGCCTAGCATTGACATCAGAATGTAAGAGCTTGCATGCCGATTCTTCATCGAAACAGAACTCTGATTACAAGACTAGTGGACCTGGAAAATTAGTGATGAAGCATTAGTTAGATTTTCAATTTCATCGTTATCTTTCCTCACAATTAGGTGCTATAAATTGTGACAATTCCGGAAGATTAATTAGCTTTTGCCGCTGAAAGGCCCGAAGTAGATGTTAGTACAGAAATGCATTAGTAAAAAATCACCTCTCGGAGAAACTCGAAGATTGGGAGAGAAGCGATCGACATTTTTTGGTAGATGCACTGTAGTTGACGCAAATCTGTAGTCTGACACGAAAGAAGACAGAATTTTTGGTTGTACAGTAAAAGCTTTCTTCTGCGGTAGACAAAAAAAAAACATTATTGAAATTTGAAATGTAGTCTGGTAGTTCGAAGCCCTCTAAACAGTTAGGAATTTGTATAGCTTATATATATGTTTAGATGTTTTGAATTCCTGAGTAAACCATTCAATTTAATTCATATATTGTTTGTACGACGAGAAAATCGATTAGTTTTTTTGTGAGGATAAAGACCTCAAGAACAACACATCTGTTTTACAGATCAAAAAAATGAGTAAACAAATCCGAAAAACTTGAATAATCGAGAATTTGACGCCCCTACCGAATTTATGGGATTTGAAAGTAAAAGTGAACGAGTTCATCAACCAACACGAAACTATTATGATGATAAAACTTGCTTGCAAGACTAAGATGACAACGTAGTATTCAAGATTTTGAGGCAACAAGTGTCATGAAAATGGGTATTTATTTCCTCATGGTGTATTTCTTGTTTGACTCTTAACATCATTTTAATACCATCTTGAGTCAAGAATTTATTCCTTGCAAATGAACGTATTATTTCATTTCCTCCGTAGAAAAGTTACCTACTCATTGTATTAACAGGCTAGCAGTCGTAAAATTATAATTTCCATTCTTTTTCCTTCCGTTTATATTGGAGGCTACGCAAGACTACGTCTACGAGGCTCTGGCGGAGCAGCGGGCAAGTGACGTGATGTCGTTTTGCTTATGCAGGCTGTGGCAAAATAAAGAAATGAATGAGGGCTCGGTCATGTTAATATCGATTCATGTTACATTGAAATAAGAATTTGTACCCATTATTGCGAGGATAAAGATAAAATTACATGATGTAAGATGTTCATTAACTTTGGTGTGAATAAAGGTCCAATGAATTATGATTTTTATGATAATAACAGGAATCAGTGAATTTTTGCGACAAGACACTTATTTCTTCAAATTATCATATACCAAAATTAGCAAATAATTGAACGGCGTTGAGGTGAATGGTTGCTTGTAGCCAAAACAATATTTATAGTAGCATGTATATTATGAATAATTATTGTCAAAGCGATAATTTAAACATTTTGTGGCATTTAGCTAAAGCTACAATGAGTTCAGTTTTTGAAATGAATGTAAATTATCGAGATGATTTTAACTAATGGATTAAAACTGCATTAAATTCATAATCGGACCTCTTAAAAATCATGAAATACTAAATGCGTCCCACAATTAGTAGAGTTAATGCTGCATAACATCGAGAACTTAATTGTTTCTGCAGCAATCGGTACATGATGGTACTGGCCAGTCTCATCATGAGTTATGAGGCCGTGTTGGATTAGCTTCATTTATGCCAATTAAATACCAGGGCTCTGAATTACTTTTCATGTTTGGTTTCAGATGTAATAAAATGTAGTAAGTTTGTTGCTACAATACACACTCCTTTTTTTAATTTGAAAGATAAAATACACAATCCCCCCCTAACTAGAGAATCGGCGAAAACATCAACGTTTGTAATTTTGTCATCAGCAGTAGGTATTCTAAGGCTCCTTTCACACAGAGCGTGAAATCACGCTGCGTGTAAAGAATCACACAGCGTGATTTCACGCCAAACCTAAGCGGACATAGATAATGTACACTTCTATTCACACGCGAATGGTTTTCACGCAGCTTGAAAGTTCACGCCTGATGCCGAGCGTGTGTCTGCCAAAAACGCAACGTGAAATTTCACGCAAAAGTTTAGCTTTCAATGGTGTTCAAGGCTATCTTGCACACTGTGCGTTTTCACGCCGCCTCGCCGTGAGGTTCAGACAGTGGGTCAGCGTGGATGTGTGTTTCTCCTGGTACTAGAAGAGGTAAGGATAATTAAACTCATGTTATTTCTTGTTGCTCACTTTAATTACTACCGAATGCATTTTGAAATGACAAGTACATAAACATAGAAAAATCGTATTTTTAAGAAATGCATATATTTTCAGGCTCAACGATGAGTGCAGCTGATAACGAAAGGCTAATAACAGCTGTTGAGAAACACCCTGCAGTATGGGATACAGCCTGCAGCGACTACAAGGACAGGCAAAAGAAGATCAATGCACGGAAGAGCATATGTGAAGAATTGGTGGAAAATTATGCAGATATCGAAGACGACCGAGAAAAAAATGACGTTGGTAAGTAGAAGTGGTTACATTTTAGATGTATTTGTTTTGCCATGACACTGATCCATTGTCGCTTACAAAATAATCTGCAAACAAGTCTCTGGTTCGGTTAGCTCCTCTTCCTCCTTGTTGGCGACCAAAATCGGCAACATTTGGTAATTCATCGCTATTACTATCCTCATGAACTCTGTGTCCGTCTCTTGTTCGAACAAAATTATGCAGCACGCAACAAGCTTTTACAATATCTATTGCTAATTCCTTCGACACATTAAGTGGACGATGGAAAATCCTCCACTTGTTGGACAATATTCCAAACGTACATTCTATGTACCTCCTTGCACGCGATAAACGATGGTTAAAGATTCGTTTTTCATTTGGTAACATGCGGCCTGCATATGGTCTCAAGACTGTTTCAGATAACCCAAAAGCCTTATCAGCAACAAACACAAACGGCATTTCAGTGGTGCTATCATTTGGTAAAAATTTTGGTTTTGGTATGCTTAATTCACCACTTTGTAATGATTTGTAAAAAAAAGATCTTTTAAATATGGTTGAGTCACAATCCTTTCCGTACGACCCAACATCAATGTACGAAAAGCAGTAGTTGGAGTCGCATACAGCTAAAAGCACAATTGAAAAGAAATTCTTGTAATTGTAATACAAGGATCCAGAATTATTAGGGCTAATAAGTCTGACGTGTTTTGCCGTCTATAGCCCCCAAACAGTTGGGAAAGTTTGCATTTTTTTCAAAGCCTTGTGATATGCTATTCCAATTC
>JACJUY010009351.1:0-10011 GCA_014220935.1 Platorchestia sp. MABIK | reverse complement strand
GGCACGAAATCTGGTTCCAAGAAAAATAATGCAGCACATTTTTAGTATCTTTTTTATTTAGTATAATTTGATAATGCTGATTTGTATAATGTACGAATTTACATGTTTGAATTACCTTCGAAAGGTTTCGTTGAATGTTCGTTTAAATACCTGCATTGCCGGCCAGCTTTGACAGAGTTGTTACGCGTTAAGACGATGTTTTAATGAAATGTCGGTTCAACGACGGTTTATCCGTTGTCGGTTTTCTGAAGTTTTGTCACCAGTGTCATTATTATACCATGGTCATTATCACAACCGTAGTTGACAGCAGTCGACAGTGTCGTACTGAAGAGTTGTGGTACTGGTTGGTGTTGCTGAGGAACAAATTTGTCTGCTGTTTTGTGCACATAATAATTATTCAACCCCACGTTCAATTTCACTCTAATTAAATTACATCTGTTTGAATGCATCTTTGTTCTTAAAATAATACAAAACAACTCATCAAAATAAGTGCAAGCGTGAAAAAATCACACTCAAAGGTTCATAAAAGAATAGTTGTAAATGAAACAATTTGAAGTGATTGCGTGAGGTACCAGGAGATAGTTCAAAGGCTAACTGCTTATTTTGCAGATGTGAAATAGGTACAAAATATTGTTTACTAACAAGACACGCTGAAACAATGAAACATCTGTGCCTTTTAATAGTATCCAATAGCTCAATTCTTTAAACCAAAATCTAATGGTGCTGCATATGTTGAAGATAAGCGTACACTTTATTTAGTTTTTCACATGTCAATCAACACTTGTGACCATTTGATAGATCTGTGCAAACATGTCGTGAAAGGTAGCAAAGTCGTATTAAGGATAAGAATGCATGGAAGTAAATGCATTGCTGTGATAAAAAATGTTCATGACCTACACTTCAAAGACAAATTGGTTACAGACATGATATATCTGTGCATAAAATTTTGAACATTCTGATCATTTATTTTAGTGAAAGCCTGAAAAAACTGGGTCACCCCTTTTTAATTCCGATTGAAAGACTAATTGTGATGCATATAGCATTGTTGATGCATTGAAAAGTGAGCTTGCAAATTGAACATAACTAACCTAATTGCCATAGGTACTAGCAATGCCAGTGTTATGGTAGGAGTGTGTGTGTGTACGTGTGAACAAAAGTGTGTTTAAAAAGTTGAAAGAGGAAGTTCCCTCATTAATTCTTGTGAGATGTGCGTCATTCACTACAATTAGTAATCACAGAAACGTATAAATGCTTTGCCTACTCTTTTTCTAGACAGGGTGCTCACTGAAAGCTTCATGAAGTTATCAATGGCCATCAAATTCCACTTGAAATAATGAATAATAGCTGTAATATATTAATAAATATGTTTAGCTCTTTTTTTAGCATCAAATCAAATTATTTTAGCTCTTTTTAGCACTTTTTGTTTTAAATCTGGCACTTTTCTGCCAAAATTATTTGGCAGCACTGCTCTTCACCAGAAGACGAAACTAAATCTGCTTGCTTCCAAAAGTAGCAAGCTATTGTGTAATGCAAAAATTACAGTTTATATTTACATGTACTGTATGTGCATATATTTACTATTTAATAGTTATTCAAAATTATATGCTCCTACCATTTTCTGTCTCCACCACTCTAGACTGTTCTTCCACATGCCGTCATCCATGCCAGTCGCCGACATTTTTTAGGGCATGGGTGATGGATGCATTTGTAGTCTTGCTTCCTCGGTGTATTGCGGTACATTTCTGATGACACTACAGCATCTGAAAGTAGTGGAACATAATCTAGTAAATGTAAAGGACAACAAGTAATAAAATGAAACCAGTCATTTGAAGACTATGAAGTTGTGAAGAGTTCTATTCAAAACCTTTNCAAACGACGGATTTCATAAGTTGTAATTTTTCAAATATATTTGTCTGCATCTTATTTCAACTGTAATTGATAATGCTTACGTTCAACAGCGCGGAAAGCAGGCCTATTCTTGAAAGGAATTTTTTCTTGTCCTTTAGATCGGCCAAACCCTGTTAGAGAGTACTTCACTGCTAATTCTTTAGAAAGCAGAGGCTTCAGCATGTGAGTTATCGTCCTGAAGAGTGTACATTCTTGGGTTTCTTTGAGCAGCTGAATCTGGCATGCGATTGAATGAGAAAACTAAGCTTAAATGCAATCCCCCTTTGCAGGCATCAGTGATCTAAAATAAACCCCACTGAAAGTCAGATTATGTAGCCAATACTTGGATGAAAGAGAAAAGACAAGTAAACATTCAATAGCTATGATGAACTTGGCATCAAAACCTACCATTTCTGGTAATTGAGAGATGTAATCTAATTCTTCAGGAGTGTTCACTGGTGGTGGACGGTATCTCATAGTGGCAGGGGTTTGCTCTTGAGCTTTGCCTTGATTTACGTTTTCTTTCATAATACTCATTAATTAAATTCCATGATCACATGTAGTTCTTTTATGACGGTCTTCAATAAGCCTTCAATGTTCATGGTTACAGAAGCCTGAGATGGTGCATTCCTGCTCATAGATATACGTTGTCAAATCAATAAGCTTTAAGCTACTCGCATTTAAATTGTGACGATGCTATGTATCTATAGGCCAAAGCATTTTTTCTCCACAAAGGAGGAGTAGCTACTTGACAAGCATCAAGTTCCTCACGCTCAATCACCTGCGTCTTTTGGGCTCTGTTTCAGTGGCAAGACCCAACAGCATTACGCTGGTTTACCCCTACCCCTTCGTTCTTATGTTGCAATCATCATCCTCTTTCTGCCACTCTCAGACCCCCCGCTTCAGCGTCGTACAACACAATAGGCACAACCACACTCTCATATAAACTCTTTTTCAATCCCATAGTCAGCGCTCTATACCTCATTACTACTTTCAACCCACCCAACGCTAGGTACCGTATCCTTACCTTTTCCATCATTTAGTCCCCACCTCACCATTTGCCACCAAACTCGACCCCAGATTGCCAGACATAGCATTATGACAATGCAATAGCAAAACAAAACTTGCACAAAACCTACTTGGACATCGGTTACCTAGATTTGAATCAAAGCAATATTAAAGAAATAAATCCTATCATGCTATTTTTAACAGATATTTTCCACTTGGTTGATATTTCAATGCATTCCCTTCTGGAAGAAATTCCATGGTGTTGAGCATAGGCAAAGGAAAATTAATGATTTGCTCACTCTCACTGGAATCTGAACTGTCAGATTCCGATACACCTCCTGTGAATGAAACAATTCAGCATTGAGACGAATAGTAAATGAGAAATAGTTACATGTTATCAAGTTAAATACTAATATGAAATTATAATTGTGTGACTTAATATTTCAATAGACATTTGCTTTCATTAAACATAAACGTTTGTACAATTATTCTTATCAAATGAATTGTTTACGCCTCGCTGCCCTAGTTTTACTGGGGGTTCAGAATACTTTGAAGAGGCAGGCATCTGTCTAAAATAGGCCTAGCAATGTCTCCCATAAATTGTATTTGCTGTAAATGTAACTTCTTCAATGAAATTAGACTTTGAAATGAGCATGAGAGTAATTATTAATTACTGTCTATGATTGTTACCCAGAGATGAAGTTCCAAATAAATTCTTCCTTGATGAGAATGCAGGTTCTTCTCTGCTCTGCTGAGGCCGAACATAAATCAGAGGAGCATCACATTCAACAATCTTCTTTTTCTTTGTTGACGGTTCCATAGACTCATTTTTAGATGCAGGAGTTGGGACGTTCATCTCCATCATTTTCATGGCAGCACGAGCATAGTCATCTTGAGAAAATAAGAAATGAGAATGAAATTATTTGGTATATAGAAAACATTACTAGATACCAACATTTAGCAATAAGCTTTCAAAATAAGCATTGTATGTGCAAAAGAGCCTTATAAGACAGATAAATAGCACATCTTCCATTTATTCAAGACTTACTTGATCAAGCAACTATCTCTTTCACTTTATATTTTGGCGAGGAGTCTTCAGGATCGGCTTGATTCCGGGCAGCTGTTTCTGGATATCGATTTATTGGCCAAAAGCATTGAACGCTTCTTTTCCTTTTTGTTAGCCATTTATTAGGAACAACAGCCCATGAACCCTTGCTATTAAAATACAAACGTACAAAATTTTTATGCCTAAAATGTACATCCCTATTTTGCACTTATCTGCAATCAAAATTTGAAACTAATGATCAGATATTCTTTAATTGCAGTTGTAGTGAATATAATGGACAAAAAGAATGTTTCTTCTTATATATGACAATTTAGATGAAGAATTTTTATTTCAATGTAGCAAGACTCATTAGGAGTCGAGAAAATACCCATTTTAGCAAAAATGTCTCTTTGTTGTTGTTTTCTTCAAGGTTTTGGCTGTCACTTTGTAAATACCTACTTTTATTGATATTATTCACAGATAGTTCAAACAGAGCAATTGATTCAGTGAGCACTTTTGATTCAGTTCGATCACAATGCCACGAACAAAGGAAACCTATTTCACCAGTTTTGTGCATCACTCCGTTGTCTCTGCTGCCTAACTCACCACATTTAAACACCGTTTCTTCAATTTTAAATGATTTGCTGGGAGTATGCTGAGATGTTTTTTTTAAATTATCATTGTCTCGACATGCATGTTGAGATAGTTGTTCTAATGGCCTGTTGTGTCCCTTTATTTGTCTTTTCAACATTCCCAGATGGTTTTCAAATGGGAAGCAGGAAACTGTCTAAAGGTCCAAGTTTTAAATAATCCTCAGTTAAATGTGTTGTACAATAGACATTATAAGATACAAATTCTTTACCATATAGGTTGACTGATGACTTCACAAAATTGAGAAGCAATGATTTAACAAAAGCGATATTTTTTCTTGGTTAGGAGTTGACCTCATGGCCACACTGAGATTCAGGAAGATGATGTACTTTTCATGAGGTAAATATCTTCCAGAATTACTGTGCCAATGTATAATAAGAAAGTCCTCCATTCAGTAGCTTTGAAATGGGCTACTGAATGAAGACCCCTAGATAGTCTGCGGTTAAAATCAGACGGCGAATGATTAGAAGCAATTTGAAGCCTGGTCTGTCATCTTTGTTTGGCTTCAAAACTCAAGTGTGATTTTACATTCATTGTTTTGCTGGAGAGCCATCGGTTAAATAGGCGCTTCATGACACCATTGCAAATCATATGCATATAGTCAAGAGCAAATTGGGTAACCATTCCAATACGAAGAGATTCCAAAATTGATGGGCTTACTTCTTGATGGTGATTTTTATCTTCTTTGCTCTGAAAACCATTATTATTACGAAGAGGAGCTGAGCAACTGAGAAGGGAAACATGAACCCCCAAAAACTTTCCTTTTTGATGATAACGTTCACAAGCATTGTAAGCATTGTGATTGACAACTTTTTTCTTCAAATCTGCTCTCATAGGGGCATCATATGCATACTATGGCTTTTACAGTTACAGATACAAATTTGTCTTGAATTTGTAACCCATCATTTAACAATGATGATAGATCAACTGCAAACTTTTTGAAAAATCTGGCATTTTGTTAGAAAGCCCTTTCTCAGAGACACAAGTTCCAGCACAGAATATTTTAGGTGGCAGTGAACAAACTTGAACAAGAATAGGAAATGCATGATATTTCCTAGTGTCACTGAACAGCGGTATTCCATCACAGTTTATATTTATGGAAATATCACTGCAACTGTAATTGATATATTGCAGGTATTGTTGCATTTGTGCTTTCCAACAAGTTATGTGAGCGTATCTTCCACAATGCATTTCTTCGTAAGTTATATCATCGCTTTTTCTGATCAAGGTACTTGCTGAAACTATGAAGGCAGGAAAAAATGAGTTCATGTGCGTCAGTAAACAGTAATGGCATATAAAGGAATGCTTGGAAAATCTTTTAACCAGTTTGAAATAGCAGATTTAATTTTAGTTTCAGTTGACAGTTCCAGACTCCCTGGTCATGCTCAATGATACTGTCACTGCTTAACTCATGCTGATTAACCAGGGCACTTTCATCAGAACTTTCACTGCTCAAACTCTCTGATAATTTGGTATGACAGGATGATGATGGTGCAGATTCATTCAAACAGCTGTTCTCATTGTCAGAGCTGTTATCAGAGGTAGACAAAATTTCTTCAGTAGGCCTAACCTCATCATTGTTTGTTTCTTCAGTTATTTGCTGTGTTAGTCTCTCAAATTCTGCATTGAAACGTCATATCTTCTGTCTGGCAGACAGATGTAAAAATGGTTTTCTGTGCTTCATTCTAATGAACTTTGTACACGACTAAGCCAAAATTTATAGGAATAATTCATTGATGAAACCAATTGAAACTAACTTTGGCCACCCTTACCTAATCTAACTTAACTAAGTTAGGTCAGTTGAAGTTCATTTAGTTATTTAAAATCCATACAACATTTGGCTCGCAGCTTGACTCGTGACTTGGCTCGCAGATTGTTCACGCCGGTAAATCCAGTTTTAAAAATAGCAGACATTCATGAGATATTTTTCACTTATAAAAATCTAGGGTGTTAGTGTCTGTGTTACACATCACCCGTCGAAAATCGCGGATTGGTCAATGTCGATCTTCAATTTGTTATTGCTGTAGTCTAATGAGAGAAAACAAAATTGTTTTATTTTAACGGCTGCTGATGACTGCGTGGGTTCACATTGAATGCGGAATTAATTATTATATCCTACTAGATTATTATTTACTGAAGTAATACGATATGCGCAACATTTACGATTACAAAATATTTTTACAATACATTACGGGTCTAAATAGAGCTCATCGATAACGGCAAGAAAACGACTTTAATTAAACCAACCGAATGAGCCCGAAAACAGCCATCGACTAGACCTATAAAGTGCCAGTTGGATGAAGGGCCCTTTTCAAGCTGTAATAGGCCAGGTATAGGTAGGAGTCGGTTTCAAGTCGTGATTTTTGGCACTTCTGGGCCCTTTTTGACCTTTTACGACTACTTCCTACCTGAAAAGGGCGATACTTTTCAATTGGGTTACAACCAAACACATGGATGTTCAAGATGGACTCACAATATCTCCGTTAAATCTTTAATAATACGAATAGCAAAAACCGAAGTCAATATTTTTGTCTGCGTGGATATTTACTCGGAAATGACGCTGAGTTATAGATGCAAAATGAAAAATAAAATAAAATGGAATACAAACAAATTTGTTAAATAGCATCCTGCATTCGGAGAAAGAAAAGAATATTCTTTTTTGTTTCTCAATTAAAATGAATGACTTTTTGAAACGGTGTATTGAGATTGGCTAATCTCACTGGTTACAACAATAATGCTATCAAAATCAGCTCATCACAATATCTTACAGTATTATTTTGCAGAAATGATATAGACTGAACTAATTATTTATCAGGTTCGTGTAAAAGTAATGTCCGATCCTGCAAACGGACGTTTAAAATTAGATATGTCAATTATTTATATTCTGTTATAGCTGTATTATATTTCAGTGACTAAATTAAACGATTTTATTCCAGATTATCTTTGTTATGTTCATATTTATCATAAATATTGACATCCATGTTTGTCCCATCAAAAAATCACATGAGAAATGTTCTACTGTACGAGTTTCATAAAGAAATTGATGCAAGTGAGGCAACAAAGTCTATTCGAATCGCTTACGGGGATGATGTAGTAAATAAAAAAGCTTCAGAGGATGATTTTCTCGTTTTCGAAAGGGTGATTTCACTTTAAAAGATGAGCCAATGGAAGGTTGTCCAAGAACACTTGATTCCGATCAGGTGAACGATCTTGTGTCCGAGAATCATACTGTTACTACTATAATAGGGAAATATCATAACAGTTACATGTGGCCCAAACAACCTGGTTCTGACTATTTACAAAACTATTTTCGTTGACATAGGTCAACAACAGCAAAAGAATATTCAGAAAAATTGAGCATATGTTTTAATTTCAAACCTACAGAATTTCACAAGCGAGGCATTTTTAAGCTTGTTACAAAGTGGAATGAGGTCATTGAAAGCAATGGAGAGTGTGTTAATTATTCATTTTTACTCAAGATCCTTAACTCAGGCATTACTTTTGCACGAACTTGATAATCACCTTTGGGAGATACAGTCGAAGATAGTAATGTAACTGAGGAATGTGAATCGGTGTTTGCAGAGGATGCAAATAGCCTCTTGCAGAACGGCTAGAGCTCACGGGTTCATTTCATTTGTCTGTATGTTGCAGTATCGCCTCATGTTGGTAAACTTATAATTATTTCTAACGTTTCCTTGATTCGGTTAGAGGTTAATAAGCTGTTGGATAGGCAACATCAATTATCAATGAGAACCGGTCCTTATTAATTGATAATTTATATCGTGTTCTGCAATGTGCCATGCGAAAGATCATATTGCTAAAAATTTAGACGAGAATTTTCTAGGTGAAAAGGCTCTTTGACCTTAGCTACTTACTATCTGATTTGAGTGTGAAAATGTTTCTGTTTTATTAGTTTTATGCTAGTGAAATTGCAGGAAATTCGTTTTTTTCAAATTTGGCTAAAAAATTGTATTCTAATAGAAGAAAATATTTATTCCATTGCCAAAATACTGACAACAAAAATGAAAACGCCATTGGTCAGAATTTATTAAAAAATATAAAAGGGTTGCAGAGCGTGAGCAGGTGCGGTGCTGGGAACGGTAAAGCTCTCTCGTGGGACCCTGCGCTGAATCTCTTATGAGCTCTTCGGAACGAAGCCTACCACAAACACTTTTACTTCAGAAGAAAGAGAAATTATTGTATACGTGTCTTGCTAGTTAGGATCATCCAAAATCGATATCTCAATCGTGTCTGTAGAATTAAAACTAATAATTGGCAAAACCTTTTAGGGCTTTTTGGGATTATACAAGAACCTCTTTGACATGTAAGCATTTAGAACCACTTCGAAAAAAATAGAGACATATCATAAGCCCCAAATTCAACGCAAAACAGCAAAATAATAAATCTCAATGTCTAAGATGATTCTATGTTCTATGCGTTATTGTTTCCCATGAGAAATTCATTTTCGACATTGTAAACTTGTGCTTAGAACGCAGGGTAGCCGATCGCACTTCTGACTCCGAGAGGTAGTCACTTCTTTTATCAACTCCGTTATTTCTTATGTAGCGATGCTAGAGATTGGCGCTGGACTTAATGCTCAGTACACAAGTGGCATTATCACTTATATGGAAGCCTTTTTTTATTTTCTTGAACACATTATCTATAAGAGGAATTTTGAGTTCTGGTAACTATCGCCTGCTATTACACCTCAATACTCAATTCCTATCTTATTTCATCTGAAAAGTCCCGATCCTGCGCTGCTCGGTGAACAGAAAATTGTTTTAACAAATATTTAGGTTTGTGTTAAAACGCCTGTATATGCATGAATAAACTAATTTATGTACATTTTGGTTAAAAGTATATTTTCTTAGACAGTTTATCCCTGATAAAAACATTTCACAATAGTTTTCAAAATAAACAAAGATTTATGAAACTTAGTCTAATAATTTGCATCATTAGCAGTAAAAATGCAAATGTTGACACTTTTCACTCTCACATGCTGTTTACTTTCTAATAAAAGATTGTGAATAGATTCTTAATATATGGTAAATCGAGTATCATGGCTGCACTAAGTTGATACGGGATCCTTAAAATTTGTGGTGCAACAACCGCCTAATAACAATACACCGAAGATGTACCTCTGTACAATTCAGGGACTGGCACAAATTATCAGCAGCACCCAATTGAAAATTTTGGTTGTATCGCCGGTGGAACAGCGTTGGCAATACGGTTGTTTTTTGGTTGAAATACGTGCGGTTTAGAGGTTAAATGTCCCCGTTATCGGATACAAAACCGCCGGCGAATCACCCGTGACCCGCCTTACCTACCGACCGTGTACCTCCTCAAAACCAAATTCGAATCGCGGCTGGCCGTCCGTTGCTCATGGAATAAAAAATCGCCCCCAGCTGCACGCGCCTCGC
>JACJUY010009349.1:6072-33583 GCA_014220935.1 Platorchestia sp. MABIK | reverse complement strand
TCCTGTGCGGGGGGAGGGGCTGCACTCAATGAAGCGGTCGGGGTAAACCAGCTATGGCTGTCGGGCCTCACTGTGGAAGGTGGTTGTGCTGGGCTGCTGCTGATCCTGGCAGTTCTGGTGCGGCCAGAGCTGCCTCTCTCGCATCCTAGTGACTAAGGGTGTTGTTTGTGGCCTGCTGTCGGCTACCCTCCCATAGGGAGGAGAGGCCTGGCAGATGTATGTGTATGTACGTATGATGTTTGATAAATGCTGTCACAATGTCAGTGACATCAAATATCAGCCGGGATACGAAGCTTCTGCAGCTGATGTTTTTCAACTTGAGCGTATCATAACAAACTTCAAACTCTTAATTTGTCATCCCATTTTTTTTCATTTAAGAGACTTTCTTATTTAAACGTTTCGGATGTTCGTATTTCAACTTTGAAAGTTTTAATTATTCATTTCAAATTTACTGCACATAATCTAACAGACCCAAATAGCTTAAAAGAAATTGAACACTTCTAGATAATCGCTAGAGTTTCTCTTTTACGTATCTGCATGTCTAACCTCATTTATTTACAAAATTTCACACACAGTAGCAGTTTCCAATTTTACTCTCAAAAAAATGACCACAAAACCGACACACTTTTGAGTGTTCATTTGCCGAAAGAAAAAGTGACACTGATGTGTGTCGTTAATCTTCAATTAACGTATTACGAAACACTTTTACGTGTCAGGGCGGTTCACTTCACGTGACCTTGACATACTCTGCCTAAGTGAGAAATACGTCACATATGTGGTTTGCTTTCTCAGACTGTGCCGTATTGATTACGGGAATGAACAGACAATGGTTGAATATTAAATAAAAAATTTTATGTATCATGAGGATTACAATAAAAATTATTTTTCGATTACCGAATTTCAAAGACAGACAATATTATGTGAAATTTTTTCACTGTTAGGAACGTGAATAATTGACGTTACTGTTCCAATCACTTAAATATGTTTTCTAAGGTGGTGCACTCAGGAGTACCAAGAATTCTCGGAAATACCTTTCGACCCACAAATGTGTCAAAGTTATTCTAAATGTATGCACTGACAACGACTTCAGATGCCATGTTTCTGGATGTCATAATACTGCAAACGGTTCGGCGCAGCACACGTATATATTTTCAGAATCTCAATCGATGATTGAACATTGTCGCCTCGCCATAAATTATCCGTATTTTTCGGTATCCAGCGCAAATACCGTGCACTCCAACAGGAGTTAAACATGCGTCTGATGCGCATTAGTCAACAACCCCGAGCAGGCCTTGTTTTTTGCGTCGAAGAAGACAGAAGGAATGACATTAAATTAAATGTCGTCGTTTTTTTAAAGTTGTACTTTTTCATAAAGCGGGTGATCATAAAAACAAATTAATGAGCCTCTTTGCCAACGGTGGAAGTGAGGCAGCGTAAGCATAAGCTGTGCTAGTGGTGCATATGATATTGTGTTGCGTCCGCTCTAAAACGATGAAAATTAAGTAGCATTACCAATCAATTTTCAAGCGTTGAAAATATTGTTGCATTTAAATCTGCTGCGCGAGAGATGAAAGTAATTTTGTACTGGCATGCCCTGTAAAAACAGTGGAAAATTATTTTATAAGCGTGTGCAATGTGAAATGATGGAAAATAACGTGTTATTGCTATTACTGTGCATTGGGTGAAAAATTCTTTACATATTTGCACACTGTACAAGCGGTAAATGAAAATTTCAGAGCCCCACAGAGTGACACGAGAGCTGGTTTATATCTCATTTAATCAAATTGTAATTTTATTCTCTCATTAAATCAACATGCAGTATAATTGAGAGATCATTTACAAGTTATCTCATTTTTTAACAATGAAATCATGATTAACATATTAGTAAAATTAAAGTCAGAAATATAAGGAAGTTGAAGACCACGAGCGTTCGGTTCGGTTGAGAAAGTTAACGCTACTGAACAGTCGATACAAGCTCTGTACTTTGACAAATAGCGGAGAACATTCGATCTCGTCCAATTAATTAACTATAATAACTGTAGTTACTGTACCTCTACGTTGGGTTTACCCGAGAAAAATACTCTGCCTTTGGGCTTACTTTTTTCCTGTTGAAATTTCCATGCGGTTCTACCTTCAAGTTGCATTCAAAAATTCGCAAGACTTTTTGACTGTGTTGAACTTGAGTTTTTGGAAGCGATAAAAAAAATGTCAGCAGCCGGAGTTGCATTTACATCACCGAGAAAATTGTCTGCTGTTCCCACTCTAGACAGAAGTATCGAAGTCAGATCTGTGTCTAATAATATATTTTCACAGCCGATATTACAGAAAAGAATCACGGTAAACCCCATAATCTTCTCCAACAATCCTAAAGTTTAGATTACAACTACGACGTGAAAAGCCACATATGACGATTTTGGTCACTTCATTTTGGGAAATTCCACGTGTTGCTTCAAGATTACATTGCGCAGACAGATAAGCTCCATAGTCATGCCGGCGACGCTGAATTGTCAATTGTGATGTCAGACTGGCGGTACCTGCTCAGCACAACTGAAGGAGGAAGCCTTGCATGCGTCAGATTGCGAAGCTGTATCCCGATGCCTCAGATATTCCTCGTCTCTAATACTCTTCATGTCGCGCTCAATCACGCAACTATTCTATCAGAACCCATCTGCTGTCTCAGGATTTATCAAATATCTCAAGGGCTACCTGATCTGTAAGAATCTGCCTAATACAACCAATCGTGGACGTCTACAATGATTAGGGGACGTCATGAAGATAGATATTTAAAACTGAATTAAACAACTGAGTGTTTATTCGCCAAGTCCGTTTCTTAGGTAATCATCAAATCGAATATCTCAATATTTCCGGTCATAAATGGAACTTCACTGAATTGCTAATTTTTTAGTGCTTTTCTTTTGAATATTTTTTTTTCAAAATCCATCTGATGTGTCATAATTTACCGAATTTTATACGAGCTGTGTACACTTAACGTTTATTGCTTTACATAATCTCTCAGGTTCTTATACTAAACGCTGTCAGAGTACATCCGTGATCTGTCAGGGTTTACTTCATCTATTAGGGTCCATCTAGTCGTTTCTAGTGTGCTAAAGATTGAAGATCTACATTACCTTAATTATATGGTAGCGTAGATGGACTACCAAATCTCGAATACTAAGGTTTACAGCACGGGCCAAGATCCCTGGTTATTAATAATTCTCCTCGACATTTTGGTGGAGTGTCATCCAACATCACTGTACCATTATAATATTCTCTCCAACATTGAAATATTCTCTCCTCAGTAAGGAGAATGTTTGATAAAAGGAACTTTTCTTGGTTCAATGGCTGGATTTTTCAGTCATCATATTGCATCAAGACTGTTTATCTAATAAATTTCCTTGATAAATCGTAATGTTGGCTACACGTATTTGAACCCTGTCCCCACAAGAGAAAACTCAAATCCACACATATATAATTAATTTTACCAAATATTGGCCCCCGTAAACAGACATTCTTGATTTGGGGATGAGTTTTTTCGTTGAAAAGAAAGGAATGTCGTAATTTTGTCGGACCATAAATCACTGAAAAATCACGGAACTGATTAATTGAGTATCTTAGTATTGAAGGACACCGATTTAAGGCAATTTCTTCAACTCTTTCAAAAAAAGCTAGTAAAGTATGGTTTATTATTGTGCTTAATAGAGGCGTGCGTGAATTGATAGGACAAAATGACAGAGAACAGCTTGCATGAGAACAAGCGCGTAATAGTTATAAAATAAAAGAGAGAACAAGCGCGTTATAAAATAAAAGAGAGAACAAGCGCGTAATAGCTATAAAATAGAGAACATTGCTCTAATACTCTTATTGGCATTGCCAATAAAACTGAGCAGACTATTTTACTGCAGGGATTATTGCAGCGGTTTCAACAAAAGAAACGTTCCTTTATAAGGCAGAAATCAATGCTGTCTGTGTGGCCGCAAATCATTTTAAAAATGTTACATTTTTAAGGTATTATTTTGAAATTGAATTAATATCAAATGCAAGTACTGACTGAGCGGCACAATAATATAGCATACGAATTCAAAGTGTGTGCAATCACCAAAAAATAGGAAGGCATGCTATTTTCAGTGAAGTGTTGCATATTACATTAGAATTAGTTAATAAGCAGACAGTATTGACATTTTCTTCTAATGGAACATAATGTCAATGGCAATAGTTCTTTTGCGACAGTAAAGTTTAATGTATTTTCAGTAGCTGAATTGGGGTGAATTTGGAAGTGAATGCAATGAAGTGGAGTGAGTGTGGTGGATGATGGGGTGAGTGAGGTCAATGGTAGGATGAGTGAGGTCAGTAGTAGGGTGAGTGAGGTCAATGGTAGGGTGAGTGAGGTCAATGGTATAAGGTGAGTGATGTAACTGAGTCAGAGGTGAGAATGATTGGATCAATGAGGACAATGGTGCAGTAAGTGAGGTGAATGGTGAAGTGCATTAGAAAGACTGATGAATGTCTTCATGACTACCAGTGCATAATGTTGCTTTGCGGTGAAAGAGAAGAGCAGCAATGATTTTCCTAAGCAAACGCATATGTACTAATGACTTTTATATGTTTTAAACTTAATCACGAGAGAGCTGTTCATGACACAACATCAAACGTGTGAAATGACGTAAGAACCAACAAACGTATATGTATATACATGTCAGAAAATTAAATAACAAACAGAAAAAAAGGCACTCTCGACTCTAAGAAATACAAAATTTGTGACGATTTTGACAAGTGGATGTTACCGATTGTTTTAAATTGATCATAGTGAATCTTTAGAAGTAAAACAATAAATGAACTCGTCTCATAATATGTTAACAGAACCATGAAGTTCACATGAGCGTTATTGATATGTTTTTAATAGTTATCCACGCACCGAAAACACTTGAATTTAGACCTCGTTACTTTTTGAGCAGCGTTGACGTTTTTGAGTGCTTCAATATACCAAAAGTCTTTCTTATTTATTTCATAATGCCATTTCATTTTAAAACCACGGCATTTTCCCTTTGCGTTAGGGGAACTGTCCTATTCCTCGTTCGGCACATAAAATTGATAATCTTTCATGCAAGTAACTTTTTCAATAATCTGACACCTGAGCGTATCTGCCATCCTATCCGAAACCTAACATGCTTGAATTGCTATAATGTAGGTACACAAAGATTCCCTCGTCAATCGGTTTACAAGCCAGCAGAAGAAAAATAGCACTCTTTCACGCTAATAATGGACGAGTGGTTAGAAGCAATCAGTTACCCACCCAAGGGCAGACAAGTCTTTCATCAAGATGACTTACTCGAGTTGCTGTTACAAACGAGCTGCCACAAATCTTAGCGCGTTATTGCTCTGTTGAAACAGCCAGCCAAACTGGTCTTTTTCTGATCAATATTGTTGAGATTGTTTTCTTTTCCTGTAAAATTTTACCCTAAAGACCGCTCAAAGTCACCCATTAGCGTCGTTAGATGGTGAGAGGTCTTTACGACCAAATTGGATCTGGAAAGAAGAACTTGAGAATTACGGCGAGAAAAATGGCCGATGCAGCAACCCTGATTAGGGAAGACAGCGTGATGCAGCAACATAACTCATTCCAGAACGGCGATATCGATGGTAACTTTTAGGCTTTAACTCACCACTGATCGCAGCAATAACACAATGCGTGGACCACGATGAATCAAGCAGTTCATATTGACCTATTGATGATCACCATTATCACCACACGATGCTCAATAATTGTCTACAAGCCGTGATTATTTCAGTCCGATTAGGGGTTCAAGCTTTATCGATTTAATTCATCAGCGTTGTTTGCAGCTTCATCCATCACACTAAGCGGGCCATGGCAGGGGATTTTTTCTTATAATCTCTTTAGCAGTCAAATCGTAGCCGCACATTCTCACTCATGCATCATGCCATAATTCTGACACTATTGACCAGAAGCGTCCAATCTCGTTTGCGTTGAGTATCAGGTGCCTGAGATTGCAGAGCAAAATGAAAATGCTTCACTGGGTATTTCAAGTCATTCTTCAAGGTCGAGATGTTTAATCGTTCGAAGGTCAACATTTCAATGTTATCAGTGGGGTAGTATTACAAAAAATGCAGTTAAACTCATGTAATTTGCCTACAACAATATCATTTCTGTTCATAAAAAAAATTCGTTTTAATTCCACTCACTCGAAAATTTTCTGTGTAAACTCGTGCGTTTATTGCGAAGCAATGGTTTCATAGTTTTCCACTTCATCAGTAAAAGATTAGACGCATTCTTTTTTCCCTCCATGTCAGCTTCCGATGAGGACTAACACTTCTTTTTTAACACTCTTTTTCACAGCACTGGTACCTTTGACTTGAGCTATGCCCCGTAGCGTCGCGTGCCTCTACCGTTTTTACAAGGCTGATCTGAACTGCATTGCAATCGATGTTCCTAAACACGGCCAACCATGCACTCCAGGGACCTCGTGTGTCAGGTTTCTGAGGCGAGCGATACACTGAACTATTTTGGGTGTCATCACCATGGTCTTGTTTACAACATTTGCCCCCAGGGTCACAGCTAAAATATAACTGCAAATAATTCTGTGATTGACAGCCGAAATATTTCAGTGTATCGCAAAATTAATTTTCGGTCACCGATTTTGCTACCAAACTGCCTGGTGTGACATTGAAATCTGGATGAAAATTGACGTGGATTTATCAGGATTTAACAAGTTGAGCTTTCATCAGCAAAAATCATGACCAATGTCTTCTGATTGTAGTAATTTGATTCCCAAGAAACGTTTCAGCAATCCCTGCTGTTTTTGAGAAGATGTTTCGCAAAGTTATTTCTAGCCCACAAGATTAGTGTCCGAATAGGCTGTTGTACTCACAGTTTTTGCTGACGCAAGTCAATATAAACATAAGTATATCACCATGTAAATATATATGTATGTTTATTTACTTGATGGTTTTCTCATCGTTAAACTACAGCATTAAATGACCAATTTAAACACTTATATTTCAACTTCAGATATGAAACAGCGTGATTTGGAGATGTTTTTCAAATTAAATTAAAAAAATAAGTGACTTAATTTATGTAATTTAGCCATAAAATTTCGTAGCTACACCGGACATGCATTTTACAAGCACACTATGATTTTATAGTAGTTCCTTCTATTATGAGAAAAAATGAAATAAATAATACATCACTTTGCACAGTCATTTACATTAGTCTACTCACGGATAATTCTTGAACCTTTTGTTTTTGCATCCAAGTAATTGATGAACGTTTTTTTCAAAAAGTTCCTGAATCGTTTTACTCTTTCCTTCCAAGGAATCCCTAAACTATTTTGTTTGTTTTCACCCGGGAATTTTTGGTCGTTTTTCCTGGCCATTCCTAAACTATTTTGCTTTTTTTTTCTTCTAAATGATCATAAACTATTTCATTTTCAAAATATTTCTACGCTGTTTGCTTTTCATTCGAAAGAATGCTTAAGTCGTTTTGTTTTTTCTTCCAAAAAATTTCTATCCCACCTGTATTTTCTTCCAAAAAGTCAATAACCATTTTGCGTTTTTCGTCCAAGGAATTCCAAAAACCATTTCCCATTTTTATCCAAAAGAATTCCTGTATCATTTCACTTATTCTCCTACGTTACCCCTATACCACTTCACTTTTCTCCAAAGGAACACCTACACCATTGCATTTTTTCATCCAAAGTTGAGTATCATCGGGAATTTTTGCCCCGACATCGCGTGATTTGAGGAATCGTTGAGGGGAGGCCGCTGAACCATTACGGAGCTAGGGATGCTCACGTAAGTTGAGCCCCATTGTCAAAGTTTGCATCAAAGGCGTCCAAGTAATGGAGTCAGACTTGCGGCGTCTTGGCCAACCAGCGCTGGCAGCCAACTTCTGGGACTGGACACCGAATTATAGCGGGCGCTGGTCACACGAGTAATTTTACCCGCAGCCTAAAGCATTAAGAAGGAATAAAATATTCCAAGCCTTCAATAGCGAATTATCCACTTTCTATGGCATTGAGAGGGGATAAAATACCCGATGTCCTTAAAAAGGGAATGCTAACCACATTCTATGGCACTGATGGAAGATAAAATGTCCTATGACTTTAAAATGAAATGCTATCCATATTAGTGACATTGAGAGGAAAATGAGGTGTCTTTAAATCTAAAGAGTAAATGTTTTCCACGTTCTATGACATTGAGGAGGAATAAAATGTTTTTATGGACTTGAAACGGGATGTTATTCACATATTGAGGATTTGAAAGGTGATTTTACTCACAGCCTAAAGCCTTGTGAGGGAACGTCATCATTAGTTAACGTCTTTGAGAGGGAACTTCATCATCAGTTTCTGGCCTTTAAAGAGAACGTCATCATCAGTTTATGTCCTTGAGAGGGAACGTCATCATCAGTTTATGTCCTTGAGAGGGAACGTCATCATCAGTTTATGGCCTCGAAAGGGAACGTCCTAACGTTTTGAAATGAAATACTGAACAGTTTTCAGCCTTCAGAAGAAACAAGTAAAGCTTAAGAACTCAAGAGCGATTTATTACAAAGCGTTTTGCATTGAGAGGAAAAATTCTCTACTACAGTATCCAAGAAAACTGTGGACAATATTTCACAAGACCGCATTTGATAATTTTGAACAGCGCTTATGAGCCGCTTGAGGGAATTAATATCTTCGTACCCCCACGCCGAGGGGCTAATACAAAGAAACTGGTTCCTGTAATTTTATCCCTGCTCTGAACGTATTTTGTTCAGTGAACATCGCTGGCTGACACCAGAAAATGATTAGAGAAAAATCGCGTTCCGAAGCTGAATTTTTATATCATCGTAGCGGTACAGCGTGAAGCAAAAATATTTGTGTGTTGGTGTTGGTGTTGGTTTTCACTGAAGGTGTTGGTTTTCAACCTCAGCTTTAAGCTTAACAATTTTGCACGCAGTATTTTAATAAAATATGATTGTCAGATACTGTTTGCTTAAATTTTGTTCGAAAAAAATTTGGGGATTTGGCATTAGAAAACAACTCGTCATAAGAACTTTCGGTGCAGCATGCACAGTTACAAGGGAAATTGTTTGAAAATCCAGCCCCTGGCGGTATTTTACTGGAGCACTAGTGTTATGCTGAATTGTGGTAGAAGTTGAGGGCATTCCAGGCAATTGGCGACAGGTTCGACTCTTTGTAGGATTTGTGAACTTCTGATAAAGTGCCGAATTGAAGGCATACGCACTCCGTAGGAAGCCAAATGATTTAAAATATTCGAAGAAACGCTTAAAAGAATGATAGGAAATATTCAAGAATCTTTCTAGTAAGAATGAGTTATTCGCATGAGAATGAATCATTCTCTTGTGAATGAATCACCCTTTTAAAAGTACATAAAATTTGCCTAAAATATTCTGTATTGTTTTAACTTGGTTTCAAACGCGGGCACAAAGTACGTGCTCCTTACTTGACTGTGAGTTATCGAAATCTTTTATCTATAGTGAAATGGTGATTGGAAAATAATATTATTTAGTTGAACCTTCAAATTGAAATATTGCAGCTACTTTTACAACTTGTAAATACGCGATACACGTTGTAAATTTCGTGAAAATAGGTACACTGCAGTAAAATTCAAGATTAATGTTGTGTTCCACATTAGGCTTTGAAATTTCTTCGTGCTACAGCGACAAAAATGAAGACGTGTTCTGGCGCGAACGAAGCTCGTACACAGGTTAATTAATGGCGCTTTAAGGTCATTAAAGGCTTATTAAAATCTGACATGTAGGAGCACACAAGCCTCAGTGTAGATGACACTCTTAGGTGTTAATTACTTGAATATTTCGTTCTAAAACTTCCATAATGAAATATGAAAAAATTTGGTTTTTCTCAGTAATATTATACACTGGAACCCACCGTTCATCTGGCCCACATTCATACGAAAAAAAAATTTAATGAAACATAGAAAATGCATTAAGTTTACTTAATAGAGAAGGAATAAAACTGTTATGATGAGAAGACGCTCCAGTAAGGGTCCTCAATAGAGAGCGAGAAGGAAAACTGCACAGATTAGAAGATGATCTGTTGAAGCAAGTTTACTTAATAGAAAAGGAATATAACTATAATGATGTGAGTATAATCTTTTGCAGCAAGTTTATTTAATAAAAAAGAAATAAAACTGTAATGATGAGAAGACGATCTATTGCAGCAAGTTTACTTAATAGAAAAGGAATAAAACTGTAAAGATGAGAAGATGAACTATTGCCTCAAGTTTACTTAATAGAAAAGGAATAAAACTGTAAAGATGAGAAGATGATCTATCGCAGCTAGGGACCTCACCAGAGAGCGAGAAGGAAAACAGCGATACAAGGGTCTAAGATCAATAAAAACTGCGAGAGGCTGTGTAAACTAGCAACTTGGAAATTTTGCGGAGACAGTAGAGTAAGATTAAGCCTCGTTGACCTACGCCGACGTGTATCCATTCTCAATAATGTGTTGTCTCAATAATTGAAGCTTGCGTCAGATTGAACTTCAGAGTAAGTATGTGTACGATAATCAGTTCGGCTTTGAGCTAATTAACACGTGGATGTAATGGATTGATTTTTTGAAAATTTGATTTTCTGGATATAAGGCATCTCTCCATTTGAAAAATTAGATTTAAATGATTTATTTCTTTCGTGTTTAAAAATAATAGCTACATCCTCACGCTCTTAGCGGCTCGCTTTGTATTACTGGACAAGGGCAATTAATTTTCTGCACTTTGTGCAATTAATTTTCAGTTTCAAGCATCTCATTTTAAATTTTTATCTGCTGCCATGCTCGTCATTTTTTATTTTATTGTAACATGTTTTAGCAGACGCGGTATTGCAACGAACACCATTCATGTACATGATTTTTAAAATATCGAGGCGATGGATATAACCATCGTATTAATTTGGGTCACGTCTCATGAGGAGTTTAAAAAGAAAATAATAACTTCACCTTCCAGTTAACTTTTCTGCCGATGGCAACAGTTTGACACAGTTCAACGCACTAGAAATGATCATTTATTAACATTATTTTCACGAAAATCGCAAATAAACGATGCCTGCAAAACCATTCCCAGTTTTTATAAAAATATTTAAATTTCCAATAAAATCGCATGTCTTTTTAAACACGAGGGGAAAATTTTGAGTCAATTTCGTGCAATAAAAGCTCGGAGAACGCAAGATTAAAGCCACGCGGAATGAGCTTTCACATGCAAACCAAAATTGACAAGAAGTCGAAAAAGAGACCAAAAGGCCGGAAAATTCCCGTGTGGGTGCCTTTGAAGTTTTTTAATGCGCGCGAGAAAATTGCGCTGTTAAGAAATATGAAATTCACATTTACTTTGAGGAGGAAAAAGAATTATACATGTTGATGAAATATGAACTTAAAAATCAAATTTTATGGCAATCTTATCTTGACGATGAAAATTTCATGTTTATTATCATACTCATTTTAGCACACTGTAAGTACGTTGTGCGAAGGTACTTTTCCAGTACAGCAAGATATATAAGATGCTTTCAACATTGGTTTTAAAGCCAAATGACTGGGAAAATGCTTCTTAAGGGTGACAAGCGTTCCATGCTTTGATTCTGATTCATTCCACTAAAGTGTGTAAATCTAAATCAGAAACGATTTCTTTTCGTTTCTAGGAAACGTTTAGCGACCTAAAACTGCTTGCAACATCAGGAAAACAACTACTGCTACAGGGAGTACAGACGCACACACTATTATACACACATACATCACATGGGTGTACGTAGGTGAGCGAGCTAATCATTGCTCGGTTTGATTAGAAATAACGATTGACATGCAATCACCCACACGCGCTCCAGGTTCATGATTAGTTGAGGGTTGCAACTTTCCAGGACTGGTTAGAAAGCTAATTCTCATTTCCTACCGGGAAAGAAATTTAGAAAATCACTCAATAACACATTATTTAGAAAAAAGCTGAGCTCTGTAGGAGTGTGAATTATTCTAGAACGTGTTATTTCAATAGCAGGTGAACTGAGCAAGAGTAGTTGAGCTGCATAAGCTACTCCTTCACGTACGTATAATTTTAGCTATAGCTGAGCTGGTGAACGGCAAAAAAATAATTGCTTCAGATCCTAACCTTATTAAATTACCGGTTATTTCAGTTTTGGAATTTTGAACATACATTTAAAGCACAATAACGTTTCTTCTGGCGTTCCGTGGCACTATGTCTCCATGGAGGTAAAGTCATTTTATTTGTAATGCTTTAAATGTTGGCGTCTGGTGAAAAGGAAATATTTCTCCTCTTCCTCAATTCTTTTCCTGTGCGTGCCTGATGTTTGACGGCATGGAACTCGGATGAGCAGCTTCACAAAAGGGCAGTCGATTTTCCTGTACTCCTCTTTTACGTTATTCAACAGTATGCGTCAGAAACTTTCTGTTCTAAATTTAGATAGATCTTTAAATTTCATTTGCTGTGATCAACTCATAAAACTTGTAGCATTTTATGAACATGAATTCGCTGAGCATCTGATTCGTATTGGTTTGATCGAGAAAATTTTTTTTAACTAATTCATTGTAACGAGACTTCAAAAAACACATTTCCTTAAATGTTACAGGTGAACGAATAGCTGAAAAAAAACACAGTGATATAGTTTTCCGGTGTCGTTGCAGAAAAATCTTCCTCATGACATCTAATTTGCTACTGGCATCATAATCTCCTTTGCTTTGAATCAATTTTTCTCTTTCCAAAACTATTAAAAACAAGACTCGTTCGTTTATATGATTTCAAGCCTCTTAAAGCCCGTCACTTTTTTGCGGGGAAATATCTAGTCTCTTTTCAGCGTTGCATTCCTTCTTCTGTTTTCCGTTTGAGCACGCACTGGTGTTTTCGCCATCACGCGACAATATTTCGAGTCCCTCTGCCTATATCTCGTATATTTTCAGTCTTTCAATTTTCCCTACGTTTCCCGTTGGTGCATGTTCTTTTGTTTCCCATCACTCGACAATATTTCGAGTCCCTCTGCCTACATCTCTTTTTAGCATTTAATTTCTCCCCACGTTTCCCGTTGGTGCATGTTCTTTTGTTTCCCATCACTGGACGATATTTCGAGTCGCTCTGCCTCCCACTCATCCGAACAAACGCGCCCCAATGCCACGGCAGAAAATGGGGCAGTGAGGTTTTAAGGACAACCCTAGAAGCGATCGCCCCTAATTACGTAATAAATCGGTGCCCAAGAGGCCTTTGGCCAACGATAATCGATGATGAGGAGGCCTACATTCTTGCCATTGATAGGCCTAACCTCGGCCGCCGCAGATGCTTGGGAGAATCGAAAATGACATGAGACTTGGATCAATTGAAACAACCTCGACCTCGGCTACTGAAGACATCTCACCGCATCACATCGCGGCTTATCAGCCTCAGTTCTCATTTCAGAATTCGTAGAAATAGTCAACAGGACCAACGTAATGTTCTACTTTAATAGCGCAGTGTTCAAAATTACGTAATATTCCTCGCCAATAACACCGTCTTCACACAAACCAACGTAATATTCCACGTTGATAATTAAGTATTCAAAATAACTTCCGCAATATTATACATTTATAACGCAGTGTTCAGCTGTACCAACGTAATGTTGAATAGTAATAGTGCAATGTTCGGCAGCACCAACGCAATGTTGAGCAGCACCAACGCAATGTTGAGCAGCACCAACGCAATGCTGCGCGGTACCAGCACAATATTCGGCAGCACCAACGCAATGTTGAGCAGTGATAGTGCAATAGTCATCGGTACCAACGTAATGTTGAGCAGTGCTAACGCAATAATGAGCAGTACGAGCCTAACGTTCATAGGATCGTGCAACGAAAATTATCGCTTAAACCTTGTTGCTTTTTAATTTTTGTTTTGTCTGTTTTGAGTTTACGACCTGAAGATACTCTCACATATTTTTGCGTTTCCTTAGTCCAGGATCAAGTAAATCCTTCGAGTCTTTTGCCAAAAGAAACGGTAAAATTTTTGAATTGAAGGTAATACGGCAATGTTTTATTACCTAGTTTACTTCAGTGACACCTAATTTAAAAATTATGTTACTGTAATTTAGAAATATATTTTGCTCCAGCAAGATACAAAAAATATTACAATAGGACATATTATCTTCAGGTGGTAAACAGGTTGGATGACGCAGCACTCCCACACAACCAACGTATTGTGCAGCTATATCTAAACATTGCAGCAATTTGTTACTTAAAAAAGAGCTTTTTTTCTTCCTAGAAAAAATAAATTGGCGCTGACTTACCGCTATTTTTCTGTTAAGCGCGCGCTGGGAAAATTATTTCTCCATAATTCCAATATCATAGCAAAATGAAAGTGCACGTTTTTTCTGCCTCGAATTAACTAAATTGGCACCTACTCGCTACTATTTTGCTGCAGCACGCATGCCTTGAAAAAGGCTTCACTACAATATCAATGAATCGTACTTACTAACAGATGTGAGTAGCTCTAATCGAAGCGCACACCTCTAAGATGCAATGAGCAGTGTTCTTGCAGCACATGTTTAAAAATGAACTGTAGTTAATTAAAACAAATCATCAGCGATATGTGAAATATAATTATTGAAGTTTATCTAGCTTCCATTGGCGAGTGTGCAAGAATCGAGACTGCATATCATTTTAATTAAGTTTTTATCGATGAATCTCCGACACAAGCGGTGACTCTTGAGGAACTTTGAATAAACTCACGAGAGTCATTGATTGATTATTCACCGTTACGCAAATTTTAACACTGAATATATTTTTTAAATTGCACAGAAAACATTTTGACTCAAATTGTGAGGCAATAACGGAGATTTATTTCAAAAACTAACGCAATAATACTATTAGTGTAATTAAGCGCATTGATCAGAGCTTTCGGGGCTGAAAGAACTACGTGGTCTTCTCGCGTGACTTCAATTTTACCATGAATGTTAAAAAAGAAACTAACTTACAGCAGTTGAAAACTTGATTTAATTACGACAGCATGATAAGTTTGCATAAGTTGTGTTCGGCTGATTGAATGTTATCGCTAATTAAAACACAAACGATTATTTCAAACACGAACGTAAATACGGATTAAACCCTGACACGAATGTACACGAACAAAAACTCTATTAGTGCCAGTTTTCGTATAAAAATACTGGCAAGCCCTGAAGCTGGTGAACACCAGCACCAGGACCAATACGATGGTATGAAGTCAAATACTGACCCCAGTAAATACTGACTCTGGCAGTACCACTGTTGCTCAAACTAAACGAGGACGCTAGCGGGCAATAATTCTGATTGCATTCCGCTCTCTAACTTGAACAGAATCAGACTTTGCCAAGATCCTGCATTTGAACACGGACACGCGAACATAAACTTTAACTCGAATAGCAAGAAACACCAATATACAGGAGCTACCGCTCTCAAAATAGATTTATATAGCCTTAACACACACATAAAGTTTAACCCGAACCTCAACAAACACCAATAAATATAGTCTCTTTCACTCTCAAAACTAAAATATTTTAGCATTTCCTGTGCAGGCATGCACTTGAGATCAACGGCTGGTTGATACGGGGTAACGCACTCTGGTAGAAATGAGTTCAGTTGACTGACGGTCTGTTTGTGCGTAATTAAATGCAATTAGCAAGCCTCGGGCTGTCGCTCAGAAAAAAGTGGATCTCACTTAAGAAATGAATCAGTTCCTGAAAACACGCCAGCGAACAACAGGTCATTTAGATATTGACCTGCGTTTTTGTATTGTGCTGTTATCGCGATGAAGCGAACTCATCAAATGCATGGAAAGAATTAGTTTGGTCTTAACGGCAATCCGTCATCAAATGAAAGGAAATTTCTCATTTTTTTGTAGTTATTCACATGATGTGATAAGTGTTTAAAAAGATGGGCATGCTTCTCGACGCCGCATGTGAAGCTAATTCTAAGCCCAGTGTAACTGAGTATTTTTGTATCGGTCGCAGAAAGTCTAAATGAAAACAAACACCAAATTAAAATTGTAAAAAGCAATGAAATTACGATGCACGAGAAGTTATGAAGCAATGAAATTACGATGCACACTTCCTGTTCGACTTTCAATGCTATTTGCAGGTAGAATAGACACGTCAAATCTTCAAAATCCGAAAAGCATTTTCGTATTATATACTCACACAAGCCTTTTCCCAGCTTAAAAACACATGCCTACAACCAAACTTCTGAACAACATCAACAACATTCGAACAGCAAAAAAATTCCTCTCCAATCTTAGAAAGTGCGCTCATCAGTCAAAATGAATGAGTTAGACATTATTATTCTGAGGAGCCGCACTTCAACTAACTTCAGGCTCAGGGAGTAGCCTCTGCAAAGGAACAAAACTGCGTCGTAATTCTTCAGTTCTACCGAGGGAAGGCCTCCAAAAGTCCTGCATTAGCAAATGCCTCGAGAAACTCGAGAGAAACTGAGTAGCGAATGATAAGAATTGTAGGTCGCAAAATTGCTGAGAGAGAGAGTAGGATTGTGTGTTGTGTAGTTGTGTAATGACAGTACTGTGTGTGTGGTAGGGTTGTGTAATGAACGTGATGTGTGTTGTGTAATGCCAGTACTGTGTGTGGTAGTGTTGTGTAATGGACGTGTTGTGTGTTGTGCAATGACAGTACTGTGTGTGTGGTAGTGTTGTGTATAATGGACGTGTTGTGTAATGACATTACTGTGTGTGTGTGTGATAGTGTTGTGTAATGGACGTGTTGTGTGTTGTGTAATGACAGAACTGTGTGTGTGTGATAGTGTTGTGTAATGGACGTGTTGTGTGTTGTGTAATGACAGAACTGTGTGTGTGATAGTGTTGTGTAATGGACGTGTTGTGTGTTGTGTAATGACAGAACTGTGTGTGTGTGATAGTGTTGTGTAATGGACGTGTTGTGTGTTGTGTAATGACAGAACAGTGTGTGTGGTAGTGTTATGTAATGAACGTGTTGTGTGTTGTTTAATGACAGAACTGTGTGTGTGGTAGTGTTATGTAATGGACGTGTTGTGTGTTGTGTAATAGCAGTGTTGAAAGTGTCAGTACTGTATGTTGTGTATAGGAAGTGTTGTGTGTGATGTGATGGTAGGATTATGTGTTGTGTATTTGAATTGTTGTGTGTTGTGTATTGGTAGTATTTATGTGTAATGATAGGATCGAGTGGTGTATAATGAGAGTGTTGTGTGCTGTGTAATTTCAAAGTTGTATTGTGTGTTAAAAAATAGGGGTGTAGCCTGTTTTCATCTAATGATAGAAGTGTATATACAATCATTGTAAAATTCTAAGAAAAGCCCCGAAGTAATAGAACAATTTTTCTTCTGAACTCCAGATTGCTCGTTAGAGGCAAAGCTTCCAATCATCATAACAAACTGTTGTAAGCTTGTTCATTTTTGAAGCAAATTTTCCATGATCGAAGCCAATTAATGCAAATTCGATGAACATTGTTTTCAATTGCGCAAATATCTCGTTAAAATTTTCCATGTTTGACACAATCGAGCAATTTATCTAACGATGAATAGAATTAATGATTTAATTAACTCCCCTGCAACTCCGTATGTTTTATCCATATCCAAGCGCTTAATTATCCTTCTAGATACATCGCTTCATTTCTTTCTAATCATAAACTTCTGACGGTCATTCAAAAAGTGACATCTTTTGATCATACCGATAACATCGCACAATAATGTTCACGTTTAAATTAAAAAGTTCATTCATGCGTCTTTCTTCCAACAATGCTCATGTTTGCGGCAAATAAATCTCCACATCTTTCAAGGAATGGGTGCAGTTTTTCCAACAACTATTTGAAGTAAATTAAAAAGTAACATATTTAAACAGAAAACGATTTGTACCGTGTGTGGGTACAGCGAGTGCCGGTGGGGCGGAACGCGTGTGGTGGAGCAATCATTTTTTCAAAGGAGCGGCGATTTTGCCGTAATTGACCGCCCCCAACAAAGTACCGGAAAAAATGTAAATCCTGGCTCACAAAGCCGCGCAAAGAGTTCTAATTTTACCAGTAAACCGCCAGAAAAACTCTCTTAATGATTTGGAATTTGTTGTTAAAACGCTGGAATTAGTCACTGTCAGTGCCCTGATTTTGCCACTCAACTATACATCTCAGTGACTTTTATGCTTGAAAAGGCTAAGAATCGTCAAGGAAACTTTTTATTAAACAAAAGTCATTGTAAGGATGTTCTCTCTCTACATAATTGATCCGTTCAACGGCAAATAGGTGGAGAAACCAAAAGGTAGATTCTCTGGTTTTTATTTCAGGTAATGCTTTAATTGAGTGTTTTAATTTGCTTTTGTGGCTTTAATCGATTGCAGAGTAGAACCATTCGTCTCGATCGATTTTAATTTTAGGTATCTAAGTTTTTGATTTAATGAAAATGTGCATGCTGTATTCTAATGTGCATGCTGTCATTATTAATCTTTACTACATAATAATATGCATTTAACTACGCACTGTACGTATTTATTCACCGTTCGTTGACGTGTATGTTGCACATCACGCCTCACGTTGCTGCGTTTCGCTAAAAAGATATTATCGCAATGCTACAGCTCTCTAGTTGAGCCGTTTTACAACTCGACATTATTGTCTCTAATTATAGCCCATCACCCACTGAAGTACAAGGCTTTCGCCTTCGAAATCCAGCTACTCAATCAATCGTTCATGCATCCATGAGACGGCATCAAACCTCATAAGTGGAGCTCTCGAAGCAGAAAGTTACGACGCGCTACACGGCTTTTCGATTAAGTGAAATTTCGGTGCTTCTTTCGAAAGACGGAAACTAATACGAACCCAACACGCACTTGTTATTGCCTCGCTAGATTGAGTTTCGGGGGGCTGCTCAAGAACAGTAAATCTTAGGTTAAATGTCTCTAATGGATACTAGAGGCGCCGCAGTACCGATCAAATTGTTGTAGATGCTTTGAACAGTTCACTACGCGCACGTGTCTTAGTTCACGGAAGCATTTCTGGATATAAGCTTGCTGTACGTTTGAATTCACTGAACTTTTTTAGGGGTAAATTCTGTTTGTTTTCGGGGGTGAATTGAAGAATCATTGAATTTTATGTAGTGATACCGTTGAGCTTTGCAGAAGCAAAAGCTTCTATTTCGAAATTGTTTCACCATTTTTAGGTACACTGGTCTCAATCTGAAATTAGTTTGAATCAATATACGATATCTAAGAAAGATTGGAAAAAATTCATAAATACACTCAAGTCCATTTCGCCTAGTAACATGTTTATTATTTATTACTCATGACCTTGAATGGGGATTTTGATACCATGACAGAAGTGTGTAAGGTGTCTTTCAATACTTGTTGACGATAAATATTACAACGCCCGACGATTCTACTTCTGTTCATTACTGTGCCATCTTAATAAAACAAAACTCTTTTGTAAATATAAAATTTTGACAAAAAATTCCCATTCATGTTGTAACGTCTTTACCTAGTGTTTAATACTGAATCAATTTGATCATTTTAATCGTTTTCGCGTCAATAAATACGAGTTTTGCTCAGCTTAGACAGAAAAAACGGACGCTTGCTCTAAGTTCTTCGTGCTAATGATTTAGAGTGGGCGGGTAGCCATGAGATGAAGATCAGAAAAATTTCTACGCAGCTCAAACAACTTTACTTTTTTAATCATCTTTTGTGTTGACTTGCCACTCTCCACGAGCCATTTTCCATGGAGATAGTGGCTGAGTGGACCTAGGTTTGTCCATGTCATTTGTATTCTTTAACACACTTGCGTCCAAGCAGCGGCTTTGAGAACTAAAGTTATGTGTCAAAACGGTGATCTAAATGAAATAGAATGATTTCTAGGAAATTCCACTTTTAGGATGAAAAAGAAAACCAAGAAAACCTTTCCTCTTCTTATTCATCGTCGATTTTTATTTTATATTTGTTTCGAGACTTTTTTGTAATTAAGAAAATTTCTGGTCATTATTTTTCTCCATACCTCCTATATTCAACATGTTTTTCAAACGTTATGAATAAAATTTGAAAGCCAATTTGGAATTCAATCTGAAAGAAAAAGGAAATTTAAGGAATGAAACTTCAATACGAATTTTTAGAAAATTATTTATGTTTCTCCAGTGGTCTACAAGATGCTGATTGTGTAAATGTTTCAATTTAGTTTTGTGGGTAATGTAAATCCAGTTATACTATTTCATTTATTACTTTTGTTTGAAGGTTATGACAAGACATTGAAAAATTAGCCGAAGCAAATTTCAAGTTTAACATTTGAAAAATGACGTCTTTCCTGTGTGTAACAAAAATTCCAGAGTGGAGTATCCAGGTGTTGTCTGTCTTTGCTTTGTGGTCGTTTTCTTTGACCAGCCCACACACTCGAGAACTGGCAGTTTGGTTTTTAACTGGCCGAATTGCTTGCCACACGAGCCCCCGGTGAGCTAAGATTCATGGCAGCGAAAGTCAACAATTTTTTTTGCCATTTGATTCGACCTTCGTTAGGTTATTGAACATTGCGTACAGAAATTTTCTGGAAGTGATACCGTACAGTTTTGCAGAAACGAAAGCTTCTATTTTGAAATGATTTTATTATTTTTAGGTAGACTAGTGTCAACCTCAAATTAATTGAAAAAGAATATATGGTATATAAGAATGATTGCAAAATTTACGGAGGTGAAAGTCACCAATTTTTTTGCCAATTACTTCTTTCTTTGTTTGGCTAATCATACACTGTCTACCACTACTGAACCGAGCCCATGTTTTTCTGAATGAACTATGAAGAGAAACTGTGTGCATTTTCATTTCTTTTTTTGAGTAATAAAAATATTTAAAATCATTCCTGCGCCAAACCAAAAACTTAATGGTTGACGACGCTGCTCCGTTTCAGCAGCAATCAAAGACGCTAGAGTCCAATTAATATTTACCCTCATAGTGTGCTCACCTTAAAAATTGTTTTCCTGTTTTTAAATAAATTTGGTAATTATAACCTTTAATTAGAGATAAAAAATTTGCAAGGCCTGTGAAAAATGCAATTTATTTGTGATCAAATTATTTTAAGCGTTTTAAAACAACAGTTAAATTTAATAAAAACTAGAGAATAGTAAAGCCTTCAACTAATGTTTTTTACACAGAAAATTTCAAAGCAACGCACTGCTCCTACCATCTCGAGGGAACCAATAAAAAAACACAATAATTACTTTCACATCACCTCCGTTGTACACTCGAGCTCCCCGTGATAAAACAAATGGCAGAGAAAAAGACCTGAGCGTTCGAGACACGCGTGTAGTTTTTTAAGACACGTAAAAGTCGGCATCAAAACCAGACCCTGGGACGCGCAAACAGACCTTGTAAAGTAAATAACAGTCAGAAACCGCCCCATTTTGCATTAGTGATGGACGTCAAAGCGCATCTCTTGCCCCAGTCATATCTTTATCGGTCTATAAAAGGAAAGCCGGTGTCGCGTCACGCGATGCCTGGGCGCAAATCAGCACGGTTTTCCACACCATGCATCTAGCAGATTTCATGCACCGAGCTTTACGACAGCCGGCCCCTGATGCGCTTGACAAATAACGTAAACGATATTGCAGCTCACATCAAAGTTCACGTCGCGCTGGTGCCTGCACAGGGGTTTGTGAGGACGATGATTCCGTGAGGGAGCGAGAAAATTGTCACGTGCCCCTGTGTTAGTAGGGTAAATAAGCGAAGACTTTCGCAAGTTCCTGCAGTTGAATTCGCAGTTTTAAGCCTGGTTGCCTTGGCTATTGCTCTTTAATTTACAACGAACACGATGAATGATTTGTTTGATTTCGATTAATTCTTCAGTTATGAATGATCGGTGTTATTTTGATTATTTTTTTCAGTTATGAATGATCAGCTTAATTTCAATCACTTCTTCTGTAATGAATGATCTATTTAAAATTGATTATTTCTTCAGTATTGAACGATCAGTTAAGTTTTGATTATTTCTTCACTTTAATTTTGATTATTTCTTCAGTTTAATTTCGATTATTTCTTCTGTGAGTCTCTGTACAATGTAGGAAGGCAAATTTTTCTATCACTTGCACGAAGCTCCATGCTTGGCTTATAACTAAAATTCTGAGTGCACTCGAAGAACGAATAAAATGAACGTACATGAAAAATTGCATGAACAAGTACTATGTTAAATGCCCAAGTATGTTAAATGCGAAATAACAATAAGATCAATTGAAAATTTTGAGGATTATCCACTGTTGGTGAAGATCATCTTGTAGCTAGTTTTAGTATAAAAAGTGATAAAAAATTCGGAAAAGTTATTAAAGTTTTATTCGCATTTTTTATCAGTTCAAGTGATCAATTTTTGCTTCCACAAAAAGGTGCAACGATTGGTGGTCAAAACGAATTTGGGAATTTAACTCTGACAATTAAACTCTGAATTTAACAAAATGTTCGCAACAGATTAATCTCCACGGCACCTTTTTTATTCTTCCCTCGATCACTTTATGCAGAAATTCTTGACTTGTATGAAAATCATAAATCTTTAAATTTATCTCCTTTGCTTTCTATTGCTTAACCATAGCTTTCCTCCAATTCCTGAAAATATCAATAGGAAAATTTTTTGCGTGGTTGTTATAATCCATAGCATGGTTATGTTTTAGCATATCCACTCAATACCCAATGTTATTTCTGATATTCTATGCTTTTTCTCGAAACATTCCTATCACATTCAGTCGACGGTTGTACGAAACCTGCCGATGTTAGAAATATCTCCTGCCCTCTTGAGCAAAATGAACACACTTTTAACACTTTAACATTAAACACTCATTAAACCCACTTTTTTGGGTATTATTGAACCTGTGACGTGTTTGCTACTGCTGAACTTTGCGCTAATTCTGCCGAAATTTGCGAAGGTACTCCCGAAATTTTCGTTAGTACGACTGAACAATGCGTTAGGACTGCCGAACATTACGTTAGTGCTGTCAAAATATGCGTTAGTACAACTGGGCATTGTGTTAGTATTGCCAAAGATTGTTTTAGTCCTGCCGAACATTGCGTAAGTACTCATGAACATAGCAACAGCACTGTTAATGACGCGTATTCGAGAGTCTAAAGTGAAACTAACTTTGCTGATACAGTAGATAGCACGATCTCCGTAGCCAGCTCGTAAGATAGTGTTAACTATGCTGCTGTAATTTTTCAGTCGGCCTGACCAGTGTGATTCAGTGTTAGTTTCTTCAAATGGACCATAGAATGGCTCGTGGTAAAAAAGGAAAGAACGTTCCTGAAAAAATGCTTCGTGTTTCGAGTGTTGGACGAGTGGGATGTGAGTGGAATATGTAGTGTTGCGAGGGTGGGAGGGAGTTGAGCCAGAGAAAATTGAGATGTTAGTGTTTGTCTGCTAGAAGACTGCGGCGCATGGTTGTTTTGAAAAAGAAAGAGGATAAAAAAATTGAAAGTTTGTAAACAAAGTTAGTTGCTTTATTAGGAACGAACTGAAAAATGCGATCAAAAATAGAAAGTAATCAAGCTGTAGAAGATTAGAAAGTGGTTGACAGCGAAGAAAATGACAGTGTTGGTTGTATGAATGAGATAGATGCTAGGGAGTGTGGCGACAAGGGAGAAAATGTGGATGTGCCACGTGTTAGCAAGACACGGAACATGGATGAAAGTGACCAGAAGGAAGATGAATGAAAAACTAAAACTGAATGATGTGCATGACCCTACAAAAAGTGACCGAAGTAGTAAGACTGGGTATCAAAAGATGAGAGAACACAGACAAGGATGAGTAAATCAGCTCAGTGGAATGAAATAACATTGGATAGGTGAAGAGCAGGCAAATTTTCATATTGGTAAATTTGAACTCCGAGGAAACGATGGAATGACATCGGAGAAGATTAGAAACTTTTTGGGATAGAATAAAAATGGGGAAGTTGATGATCCTGGCAAAATTTGGTGCGAGTTCTTCAAGTTAGGCGGTACGAGCGTGGTTGGCATGTTTAAGTTTTTGATTGATGAGATATAGAGGAGTGAAAGGGTCTCGTGCAAATGAAACAAATATCATGTAGTGCAGTTGAATAAGGGTGGTCATGAGACTATGAAAGAATTAAAGAATTACAGACCTATTGGCTTTGTTCAAATACTGAGTCAGACTTTTCGTCCTTTGGTAGTTTTTAATGGAAAGTTGAAACGAGTGGTGTAATAGAACAAGGAGTGAAGGGAAAATAATAAAATGATTTTAGGAGACACACACTTGGTGAAGACTGACTCTATGTTGTAAGTGAAATAATAGAATTATAAAGGAAGAAATTGAAAATGAAATACTTAGTTCTAATGGGTATTGTGATGGCATATGATAAAGAAAACCGTTTCAGGCTTTTTACCCCCTTGAAAAAGTTGGTCTTACATGAGAAGACTACGAGCATTGCAAGAAATCTGCTCGAGGGCAGTAGTAAAATCTACCGTTTGAGTGATTTAAAATTTAGGCTGGTGAGAAGTGTTGAAGAAAAAAGAAGATCAAGGTTGTACGTTGTCCCCCAGATGTTTGGTTTGTAGACATAAGAATTAGTTGTCGGTTTGAGAATGAGAGGCATAGACACAAGAATTGGTGAGAAAAGAATGAGTTCTCTGCTGTAGTTGGCGACATAGCAGAACTTAAAACTATGATTTAAATTGTAAATGGATAGAGTAAAAATTTTCTGGTGAAGTTTGTCAGAGATATAAGGAAAGTTGTAGTTATAAATACCGATGAGACACATAGACATGAGCTGTGAAATTTTATGGGGTGGGAAGAGGTGATTAGAACAAGTAAAGTAAAGGAATGCATATCAGAGTCTTGGATGTGTGCAAAGTGAAGATGGATACAGAAGAGAAAAAGGTGAGAATATGGTCAAATTTATCCAGTGGCGCGGAAGGTCAAGCGGCGTGGTCAAATATATGTAGATCAAACAAGTGTTAAGGCAATGTGGAAATATGTTGCAGTGACCAGTATAATGTGTGGTGTGGATGCTATGGTCTGGACTGAAAAAGACACTGGAGGTGCTACAAATAAGGTGTGACGTTCAGTATTAAGAGCTCCAACTATGGAAAATATTGAAGAGGATCTAGGTGGAATTTGTTTTCTAAGAAATCGCTGTAAGCTGCCTAGAATTGCGAGGAGGGTATTCGAGCGAATGCAGAGGGGTTCAACGAATTTTAGAGGAGAATCCATGCCCAAGCCTTTGGAAGAAAGCCTGTAGTCTGCAGGGGTTATACTAGAAATTTAAATTTCTAAAACATTGTTCGTGTTAGAATTGGCAGACTTCTGGTTTTGAGGAGCAATAAAGGTGAAGGACCTGAGTTTAATTTCAAAGAGTAGAACAATGAAATTGAAAGATTTACCAAGGAACCTGGACTGAATATGGAAGTATTGCATGTGGGAGAAATCTACGGTACTTGAAGAAATGTCCTAAAGGTTAGCACGTTGTTTGCGATACGACCCGTGGATGGGTCGTGCTTAAGTTCTTCATGCTGCGAAACGACCCATCAATGGATCGTTACAGAAATTTTAACAACCTTTTAAATTTAAGGGTATTTAATGTATCCTGCTCTCGTTTGGTATTTTTGAAATTGCTAATAACTTTTAAGTTCAAATTTGAGTTGAATATTGAACTTCAGTTTAACCTATCGTAGTCAACATGTTAGAGATACGATAGAAGTAAACTCCTGTTTCAGTCAGTTCTCTAAGGCTTCCAGTGCGAACAGACTCACATGGAGGCGGTGAGAAAAGAACGATAGGCTATGAATGCAGTGTGACGATGGACATAAAAAACAGAAGATTTTGTTTTCCAACGTGGAAATTAGTCGGACCAAGAGAGTGATCATAGTTTTTGAGCAGTGTGGAGAGACCCAGAAGCACTTTTTTGTCCTGAATGAGACTCCGGATTCAGGTCTGGTAGAGGTAGTTGAAGAATGCAACCTGACTGTTTTAGAGCAGTGAAGAATTTCCCAGCGCGTTTGTGTAGAAAATAGAGACATCGAGTAGTGAATCGCAAGGAGATGATTTGGTTGACCAACGACAAGGTCCACCTACGACAAGCTGTGTCTCACAGCTGTCATTATTCTGTGATTACCTGAAAAACTTAAGATATGTGAAGGACGAATATGTGATCACTAGGATAACTGTGATGTCCTAGCAATCGATTTTACGTGGAATAGCCCGTGACAACCTCTGGAAATTTCCCTTTAACAATTCCGGTTCAAAGTAAAAAAGTCTGTTGTATATGCATGAATTAGAGGCTTGTAGGCCGTAGCGATGGCCCTGCCTGGCGTCGATCCTCACCTTCGCATTAAAGTTAAAATGCTGAACATTGCGTTAGTACCCATGAACATTGATTTAGTGCTGCTGAACTTTGCGCTAATACTGCTAAACACTACATTAGCACTGCTGGATATTGCGTACGTACTAATGAACATTGCGTTAATACTGCTGGTTGGTGCAGCAAAACACAATCTATATTTATATATCTATATATATATATACACATACTTCTCAACACTGAACACTGCATTAGTAACACTGATCATTGCGTTTACGCTGCTGAACGCTGCGTTGGTACAGCTGAACATTACAATAGCAGCGCTTAACATTGCGCAAGTACTGCTGAACAATGCATTGGCAAAAGTGAACATAACGATAACATCACTTAACATTGCGTAAGTACTACTGAACAATGCATTAGCAAAACTGAACATTACTATAGCATCGCTTTATTTTGCTTGAGTACTGCTGAACAATGCATTAGCAAAACTGAACATTACGATAGCAGCGCTTAATATTGCATAAGTTCTGCCGCAAATTAGGTCACACACCCAGTCCCCAACAATTGTTGTGACCTAAACAATTGTTGACACACCCAGTCCCCAACAATTCAAGTATCTCACAGCTCACAAACTGAAATGCCTCTCAGGCGATGCAAAAGCCGTTCCTTCTCAGGCTTGAAGTAGGGGTGCGTGTTTTATAAATGACCTAAGTCTCGCCCCCGGCCAAAAGAGCTGGGTTGTCCGTGCTCTGGCTCATATAGCTTCCTTAAAAACCTCTTGGTAGTGTCAGTCCGATTGAGATGAATTACTCAGCTAAAAAATGAACTCTCGTCCGTGGATTTTCCGAGTTCGTTCTGCGAGAAAAAGATTCACTAAAAGTGTTAACTTTTCTCCAATGCCCTTTTGGAGTCCGAAGCAGAGAAGTTTTCATTATCTAACTTGCAGACAGCCGGAAAAAACGCATTCTCCTGAAACTTTCGGTGCAGTTTAAACCAGAAAAAGATTTTCGCCTTTTAGCAGCTCCCGGCCTGCGTCAAAATTGTGCGCGCTTGATATTCTTGAGTTAAACATTCTTTGCGCCGATTTTTCAAAACTGTGCTACCGGAACTTAGCTTTTTATGGCTATATTTGTGCTGACATTGAAGGTGTCTCAAAGTCTTCTCGGTTGAGGAACGCAAAAAAATGCCTGTAGTGAGGTGCTTAAAATTGAACTGCCGGTTTCGGGGCTTTTTCATTTTATTTCGTAACG